>JAKWJA010001075.1:0-43439 GCA_027704765.1 Solanum habrochaites | reverse complement strand
ATTTGCGAAAGTAAAAACTATTCTGGCTAAGTGGATATTGTTTTTCCATCAGAGTTGTCCTGTCAATCAAAGAAAAAAAAAATTTGTACGATGTGAAAGAAGTTTCTTTTGGGGATGGAACCTACTGGATAGGAGTTGTTGCGACGGGGCTTATTCGGGTTGTGGTCGGCCAGGAATGTGAAATGTTGAGTGTATTGGAGGGGGCATGCCATTCCTCACTTGTGGCGGGGACTCACAGTGGTAATCCGAAACCGCTCAACAAAAATATTGCAATTTTGGTCTTTACTATTTGGCCAACTCTTCATTCAAGATGCTCATGGGGTTTGCTAAGATGTGGACAAAATGTCAACCGTGATGGTGGTATTTCAAGGAAAAAGCAAGGAAGCTCCCTTCTAAAACCCCATTCTTGTGATTGAGTGATTTGATGTGTGGTGGGTATTGACTTTATTGGGGCCCCGTCGTGAGTTCGGGCCATGGGGATGGCCCGAACGTAACATTCTACGTTAAGCAGGTGATATTTGTATCTAAATGGGTCGAAAAGCCATTCGCACTCGCAAAACAATGAAGGGGAAGGAAGAGTGTCCACTGGCATTTTTGAAAAAGGATATATTTCTCTCGTCCTTTGGCACCCACAGGGCTGTTATTACGGGATTGGGGCTCCCACTTCTGCCAACAGATTATTCAAAAGGGTTTATTTGGAACGAAAGAAAATATGGGGGTCGCCCATTGAAATGTCGCCACTCCTTGACCCCCACCATTTTTTCAAAACTAGTTGGGCCGTTGAAGTGCGAATCGACGAAGATCAAAAGCAGGAATGGTCCAAAACACAGGGAAACGCTATTTTAGAAAAGGGGATTGGGTCCCAAGGAGCAGCGGCTGGATGCTTGCTTCTTTTGGGGCTACGGGGACCCGCATATAAGATCCCATTGGTATTTGTCTCCAGACCAAAATGTAATGGGAAAGACTTTCATCACGGGTTTGAGTCTAGAGCATTTATTAAAAAGCAATTGGGGGCTATTGAAGAGAAAGTTTAAAAAAAAAATGGATTGGGGACGCGAAACGCCTCGTGCAAGGAGGCACGGTGTTATTTTAAATGGGTTTGAATTGGGGAAAACTTTGATGCATTTCGCCTAAAAGGGGCCTATGGAAAGTTTCAAGCCCTCACCAAAAAGAAAAGATGAAGAAGTCTAACCCCATGACAAAACCAAAAAAATTGAATAAAACGGAGAGTTTTAATGGTGGGGAATTTGGTTGGCTTTATTGCATTCCAGGATTGCGCTTGTTTCCAGGGCCAAAAAAACGTAAGTGCCAATGTATTGGGACGGGGGTTCATTACACGGTACCCAAACTATTCCCGGCATGGGAAGTCAGCTCGTTGATTGAGTTGGACAACCAAGGGGGCGTGCGGTTCCAAGGTTTGACCGATGGGACAGAGCATAAAATCTATGTTCTCGGGGCATGCTTGAAATCGGCCGAATGAAAGTGATCGAGGCGTTTGACCATTCTTGATGAAGTCTGAGTAATCAAGTGGTCCCAATTTTACCCCCAGTCGTTGCGCGACGGTTAATTCAGGCGCTTGTTGGGGCATGGCAACCTCATTAACTTATCGTCTTTTCTTCCTTCGAAAAAACAACTCGGTGCATTGCTCTTTGCTTATTAATGGGTTTTTTTTAAATTGCCAGGCCCACATCACCCAGGACAATTTCCTGGCAGACAACCACCAACCTTTGCCAGTAGCCACTGACGGATTAAAAACGACGGACCGTCCGTATTGTGGACGGACCGTCGTGGGGAATTTCCGGCAAAACCAGGTACTAGTTTGTTCATTTTTGAACTTTTTAGGGGGCACACACGGGACGGAAACTACGCGGGGACGGGACCCGCTCCCCACATACGAGACGGTCCGTCGACTCCGGCGGGAAAAACAAACCGTTCGCGTTGCCAATTAACATGACAAACTTTATGCCGGAACCCGGGGACCCCGGGTGGGGGAACCCATTTCATTTAATTAACCGTTTTAATAACCCCCACAAAAAAAAACCCCCCATAATCCAAACCCCATTTACTTCAATTACTCCCTTAAATCCCCATACTTTGTCAAACTTACACACTTCCCCTCAATGGCCCTTGCTCCCCCACAAAATCATCTCAAGGGCATTTATTCACTTATCATTGACTGTCGGTTTTTTTGCTCACTGCCCAGGAATCAACTTCTCTAGTTGTCTTGTATACTACCCTTTTCCCCAAAGGATGGGTTCTAACCTTTTATACTTAGTTATCCTGGGATGTGGTTTTGTAGTAGTATTAGCCAGTTTTAGTCGTATTTTGTTTTTCTCTATCTGCCAAATGTCTAACCTAGGTTTCAAATTGTTGAATAAAACCCCAAAAGCCAAAGATTTTAAAGCTTGTAGTTTTTAGGTCGTGGGTATTAAGGGGACACAATAAGTCCATATCCACTATATAACCATGTAGGCTTTCATCGGGGGGAACGTTAGTGTAGGGCACCCCATTCTAAGGGGGATGGTACTCAAGGAACGAGAACCCGATGGACGCCCGTCGCCTACACGGACAGGGGACCGTCTTTGGGGTTCGTCGCACCAAACGCACCGTGTCGAAAAACCCCTGCTAAACGTTTTGCCTGTGAAGGGGACCGTTTTACCCCACGACGGGGTCGTACTGCTTGGACGTCATGGATGGGTCAGGCCGACCCGTTCTCAGGGTCTCTCAAAACACCAACACATTGTCCCAAGTGTTCCTACGGAAGGACTCTTGGCTTCTTGTTGATGGGACCCGTCTCCTTAACCCCCCCGAAGGGCAGGTCCGTTCCTTGGGCTTGGACCCGTCATGATTGCGTCAGGATCCGTTCTCTTTTCAGGGTCTCTCAACTCTGTCTAAGGGGGCTCCTACGGAGGAATCGCTTTGGCCCACGCGGGGGACCGTATGACCAACGACGGTTGTCCTGGCATTTTGACCGTTTCATTGGATGGTTCAGAGAACCTGTTTCTCAGTGGGGTCGCTCAAATTATTTGTCCAAAGGTCCTTCACGGAGGGACTCCTTGTGACGGACCGTTCCTTACTGTACCCCGACGGTCCGTAATCGCTGACCCGTCTCCATTGCATGGTCAGAGACCTGTTCTCAGGGTCTCTCAAAATGGTCAAGGGTCTACGGACGGATCTTGTGACGGGACCGTCATACCACGGGAGGTCGTCCTGCTTGGGGGGCACCCTATGATGGGTCAGAGACCCTGTTTCTCAGGGGTCTCTTCCAAAATGTCGCAAGTGTTCCTACGACGGGGAATCTTGTTGCGGGGGACGTCCTACCCCCAGACGGTTCCCGTCCGGCTTGACCGTCTCATGATGGGTCAGAGAATCCCCTCCTTCAGGGGTCTTACAAATAACAAAATACCAAGAACTAAACACGGACGGGGCCCTCATGGACGGTCCGTATATCACGAAGCGACCGTCAATCTGGTTCCCGCTCACCCCCCCCCCGATGCGGTGCACCACTAACACCGCCCTCGGCTTCGGTCACGGCAACAAGTAAAACACCAAAGGCACGCCACGTCGCGTTTCAACCAAATTTTAATGTCGATGAGGGTCAGTCACCCGTCCCCCACCCACCATGATCCCTACGAGCTTTCCCAACCATTTTGACTAGTGATCCCTAAATAACCGTCAGGCCATCAGCGAGATTAAGTAACAACCACTTGAACGGGCCCAAACCCCCCCCCCGCTCAGTCACCACAGTCCATCTTACTATTGGCACCCACAGCCAAAGGTGGACCGAGCCTACGCAAGCGGGCGACTCCCAACAGTCTGCGCCCCGTCTGAACGATTGATTCATCGGTCATGATGAAGGAGGGAACACTGAATATGTTCTTTTCCAGGCACCTCCGCCCCCCTTCCCGTACTACACGTGCCACCCAGAGGCCACACCCCAAGGAAGGTGGCGCCCGGCGTTAGTCATGGCCTCACAGTATGGATTGAGGGGATAAAGGAGGGCCCCACACTGACCGGGCAACCACCCTCTGGGTCAGCACAAACAGGCACGGAGCGTTCTGGGCCTTAGGGGGGGTTATCTTGGTCGAGGAAAAAGTTCAGGATCTGCTGGAGGTTCCCGTTTTCCCCCGCCACAGTGCAAGGCATAAGCCCTGTCTGATGAGGCTGACAGTTCTGACTCCACATTCGGAAGGGCACCAGTTCAGGGTTCCCCACTTCCAGCCTGGGAACCAGCCACAAAAAAACCGGTGGTGTGTGGTCGAAGGGGCCAATTTTCAATGTACTCCGACGGCAAAAGTTCCTGAAACGACCAAAGGTGAAGTAATGACTCGCACCCCATCAACCCTGGAGCGGCGGGGATGTGGGGGGACTCACCAGGGACAGCCTTTTCCAAAACGATGCCGGAGATTCAAAACCTCTTCACAGGCATCGGCTTGGAGTGGAACAGCCACGGGTTCCCATGGGGACGGGCTACAGCGGGGAAGATGGTCCGAGAGTTTTAACGCGTTCCTTATGTAGCCGGGGGACCTCTCCGATTCCCGGGCTCGGACAGGCGGGTGGCTCCCGCAAACAGGCCCCAAAATTGGGAGCAGGTGAGGGTCCGGGGCGGGTGCAGGTCGGGGACCTTTACTGCAGCCAACCGGCCGGGTCATATGACGGGCGGACAGCAGTTGTGTTAGATGCTATTTCGGGGACCCCCAATCACTTGGCCGAGTTTGGACATCGCTGGCAAGGAAGAAGTGAAGGATGGATAAGGTTTTCGAGAGTTCCCGGCAATTGGGGAGGGAAGAACCACCAAGGAGGGTGGATGGGCACCTGCAACCATCGTCGACGGGAGAGGGTGCTGATGGGTTCAGAGCCAAAGGGGGGGGGCCATCAAAAAGGCCAACCTCACGTTCGTCGCAAAGTTCTATGGGCTCTCGTTGGTCCACTGCCCTTTTCCCCCACAAGCTGTGTAAAACACAAGTAGACCTGGGGGTCGAGCGAGTTGCTGATGGCCAGGGCAATGATAGCCGGCTTCGAGGTGTGGGGGGACCTCATGGTTTCTCCAGGCAGTCATTGCACGAGGGCCTTGTCAAAGTTCCCACCCCACCACCTACCCCTGTCCTATTGCATGAATTCTTGCCCTTTGCAGGTATGCAAGGGTGCCATTTGGCCACATAGATCGTTGCCGAACACGCCGGGTCGCTAGGATGCGGCCTCAATCAGAAGATGAGGGGCCATGGGAGTGGCCCCACCGGTCGAGGGGCACCGTCCAGAGGATTGCCCACCAGCTAGCAGGGGACGATTCTTGCGGATTTACAGTGGCCTCAAAGGCCCGCAGCAAGCCACAACAGGGGGGACATTCCCACAGTGGACAACTAACCCCGGTGAAGGGTTCTATCCCGGGTAGGGTAGTTGGTAGGGGTAGTAGCACAGGGGGGGCCCCTCTTACCGACCGGCCCCAACGATCGGAGTGAACCAAAAAAATTGGGAAGCGCCACAAATGGGCCAACTCTTCTGCATGTCATACCAGCCGTGGGATGCAAGGGAAAGTCTATTTTAGCTGAGTCTTTGAAGCGGCGTTTATGGAGAGGCAAGATTGGAGCGGGGAAGGAATTGTTTTCGCTGAGTGTGAAACACAGCGCCTAAGATTGGGGCCTTTGAGTGAGGGGGGTGGTTAAGCCCGACCAGGCCCCCTCCGTAGATGTGTCAACTCTTCAGGCTTTGCAGTAGACAGTTCTTCGTGCAGTGACATCAGTACGATCTTAGAGAGAGAGTTCCGGGTGCGAGCCTTGCTTGAGGGATTAACTTTGGATTGGGGGCTTTGTTTCTACTCCAGGGGACCATTTTCCCAAAGGCTTCCCCGAGAAGGGAGGAAGGAAGAGTGGCCTAAGAGGGCGAAAGGAGTCGATCAGGGGTTAGGCGCGGCAAAGAGGAAGAAGGAGCGCCGAAGAGGATGGAGGGCTGTGGAAGGGCCATTCAATGAGGGGTGCCAGATGCTGAGGGACACCCACTTTGAGGGTGTCCAGGGTGCAGAGGATGTGGGTCTGGGAAACCGGAACCCACCAGGCTTGGTGATCGACGGCGCTATGCGCCAAAGGTTTGCTTTTCACCCTACCCCCTTAAATCTTTTAGATCTTTTTATGGGGCATGGGGGACCCAATTGCCATGGTTTTTTTTGTTTGGGGGTGGGGGTAACTGGAAAACGTGAAGTGTTAGGGGTGGAAGTCTGGTGGGAGTTAAGCCCGAACTCCATATCCCTTCTTTTGGGGTTTCTTGCCTTGTGGTTCTTTCCACGGAAAAGGGATGATTATTTTTGTGAACCGGCTGGTTATATTTTGTATTTACATTAGGTTAATCTAGAGCATGATGGGCTTAAAAAATGATATCTGATAAAATGGAAAAAAATGACAAACGCAATGGGGACTAAGGCATAAGTAAAACTGGACAAATTGTGTTGGCTCTAAGCGTGGAATTAGAGTTTACACCATTGCAATACCCTAAGTCTTTTAAAATTCAAACTAGGGGGTTATAATCTGGTTAGGATGATGGGGACATTGTAAGTGAGAAGGGAGGGAGGAAAAAATTTGAATAGTTTACACATTGGGTAAACTGAAGCTAGGAAAAAAAAACAAAAAAAAAACTTGCCTGGTTGGGTCCTGTCCTTGCTAAAAGTAAGCTGTAACAAAACAATTAGGAAAGGCTCCATAGGCCCTTATTCAAGGAAAGCCCATTTCTAAAAACCCCAAATAAAAAGAAAAACAAAATGGGAAAGTTATCCTTTTCTTTGATCCAACCAATTTGAGCCTAAATTTAGAACCTTTCTTTTTCACCAAAAACGATCTTTTCTGGGGAAAAAAACAACGTCGTTGGCCCTGTTCCCCTCATAGGAAACATGTGCACCTGCTTATGGCCAAAAGGCATAAGTTGAGGGTTGGGGCTCATGGCCAACAAACAACCTTCGTCTGGGGGCCTGGGGACCCAAAACTTGGGTATTGTGTACATTGACTCATGGCAAAATACGCATTTGAGGTTGAGGTGGGCCTATTATAAGGGAATGGCTCTGAAAAGTGGGGTTTGAAAGACAAAAACAAAAGAGAGAGAAGAAACAAAACAAAAGTAAAGTGGACTCAAAAAGTAGGTTAAAAAAAAGTGAGGAGGGAGAGGGAGGTCAATTTACACAAAATGGGAGGGAGGAAAAAAGAAGAGAAAAGAAGAGGAAGTGAAGGGAGCAAAAAGGGAAGGAATACTGAGAGACTGGGCGAGGGATAAGATGATAAAAACGGGGAAGGTTTTAAGCTGATGTGTTCAAGGAGGCAAAAAAAGTTTTTACTACCAGTTTGTCACCTAAAAAAAAAAATTGAAACTACCTGGGAACCCGGGAACGGGGGTCCTATGTTACAATGCTAAAAAAAGAGTCCTATCGTGATCTAGGGGGTTGTATAGCGAACAAATTAAGGGCAGTTGAACAAATAAGGGCCAAAGCTTATGGCAAAAAATAGGTATAAAAATGGAGTGTGGACTGTTTCTGGAGAAGGAGTGTTGGAAAGTAAATTCCTGATACTTCAAACTGAAAAATCATTGTGTGAAAAAATGAGGGATTTTTGTTCTAAAAGTGAGGGAACAATTTAGTTTTGCAATACCAGGACTGGTTACCTAGCCTCGATAGAAATTTGAAAGGATAGGTGTTAGTTGGCAAGTGGTGAGTTCTTGTGGTGCATTGTTGGAATCCCCACAAAATTCCAAGCTAATAGTGATAGCGTTGCATAGATGTGATGAAGGCATAATCGGGGATTGGGGGATTGTAAGCCAAATGATTGGCAAAGGGGATGAATAAAACATGAAATAACATTGTACAAAGAGTTGTGAAGTGAGTCATTTAGTGCGTCGCTTGAGACAAAACAACGAAATTAAGTTGAAGGTTGTTGATATTATTACCGTGGGATTTCACGGTGAATTAAATACTTTTTAACCTCCAAGTTTAGTGTGGTCCAAAAAAAGCCCTTTTTGCTAATTTTTATACCAAAAGTTTCTTTTTCTTTGGTTTTTGGCAGGAAAATCTGTCCAAGGAAATCCAATTGCGGAAGAATTTTTGGGAGAGGAAGGGAAGCTGGGTGAGGAAGGAGATGGGGAAGTTGACAAGTGGTGGGATTACTGAGGCTTGTGACGGTTCCGTCATGTTGGCACATTGGCCGGTTCCGGTACGCATGTACGTCGTGAAGATCAGAGAAGTGATTCCCAGTACCCAGAAAATTCCAAAGAGTTGAGGAACTTTTTTTAAAAACGAGACACCTCGAAGGGACGTTATGCCTATGGGCGGTCCGTCACCCACCTTGCCGTTGGAGGGGGGGGGGGAATGAAAGAGGAGGTGCAGCAGACATGAAGAGGAAAATGCACAGTATGGGGCCGGACGGAGTCCACGGACGGTCCGTCATTGGGGGACCACGACGGGTACGTCGCGTTGGGTCCGGTCGGGGGAAGAACAACCCCCCCACCCAGCGCGTTTTGGCGAGATTTTTCCAGTAATTAAGAATTCTTGGTTTAATTAGGTTTTTGAAGTTTTTATGAAAATAGTTCGGGAAAACAAAAAACCTAGTTGGTGAGGGGTTAGACACCTTGATTAATATTAGGATTACAATATTAAAGAACTTTCATATTATTATTAGAATTATTGAGTAGTGTTTGACCTTTTGGATATTCTTACAAGTATTTTTTGGTGGATTAAATCAAAGAAATCTTTTGGGAACTTTACTCTTTCTCATTGAAAGTAAAAGTAAGTACATGAATTCTTAAAAAAATTTTTTACTATATTTTGAAAATATTGTTGTTATGCGATGGATTTAAAAACTGAAAACCTTCCATAAAACTAGGGTTGTGGGGACCTTAGGCAAATAAATGAGATAAAAACCCTAGCTAAAAAATAAAACACAATTCTCGAATAGTGGTGCTTGCGTATTGATAATTTTCTTTAGCTTAGGAAGTCTTTGTAACAACGGATTTGATTAAAGTTAGAACTCGGGCCTTTAATTTTGCTAACTTGCCGGACCAGGAGGTAGATTAATCGGGAGAAAAAAGGGAATTAATTAAACAGGATGTAGTTTATACTATCTAATAGGTATTAGTATTGAGTTGGTACGAGGGAAAAGAAAACTTAGTAAAATATCGAATACGATGCTTATTATGGGGTAACCGGGATAAGGGTTAGGGAAAGAAAAACACACGTAGCCGGGACCAAGGTGCAGAGTGAGATTTTTTCTAGGGATTTGGCCGGGACCAAGGGTTTGGAAAATACATAAAACTTATCCAACTTGTGCATGCAAGCTGTCTAGGGAAGAATGTTTATAGTTAAATTATCAAGTTATGAAACCTGGTGGGGGGGAACACGTAAACCCTATTAACTGTGATTTAATTGATTAAAAACCCCCAACTCTTAAAAAGGCTGTTAACGTGTCCCTCTTTCAATTTCGTTAGTTCTTAGTTCTTTTTAAACTTATTAGGGAGATTTACAAAACCCCCTGTTCAATTTTTAGTTTTTTAACGTATTAGGGAAGTTATTCAAACGAATACCGGAACAAATAGTAATAAAACAAGTTTTAAAAGTTAAAGTCATAGGGGACTTATTTCCCCCTCGTGGAACGATTTCCCAAAACTAAACTAGTTGTGTTATACTTGGACCGGACCGCTTTTTATTCTCATGTTGAGAAGTTAAAATTTGGCGATCAAGTAGGGGCCTTTTACCCTGGGCATTTAAAAAGGTAACAAGCACATGTTTAGGAAAGAAAAAAATCACTACATGGACAAAAATCTCTAGAAGATATATAAAAACAAGTCTCTATTACAATGTCCGACCAAAATTTCAGAGTCTAAAGTTCTCACTCAAAAGACACATTGATACCATTAATTCCTAAAACATTCATTCTATGTCTCAGGAAAAGGGAAAAAACACTCCTATTGACAGAGGTAAGAACATCCTATGGAACTCATGGAGAAGGAGAACTACAACAAAGATCAAAACAATCACTAAAGAAATTCAAGAGCCAAGGAGGAAAAGGTCTCAGATTCGACATGCCACCGCAATCTACAAAGCTGCCACCGTGACGCTGGATGAGGATTTGTCATACAGATTAAGAGAAATAAAGATGATTGAGATGGAGACTTTAAGACTGCAAGAGAAGTTGGACATGCTCGGTTGAAAGTTGTAAGAAAAGAGAGAGAGAAAGGTGAGGATGGAGAAAGGTGAGGATATAGATCGGCGATGCCACTCTGTTAGCTAAAAGCATGTCACTGATCAAGAGCTCGACAGTGGAAATGAAGAATTCACTTCCATGAGAGAAAGTATGTCTGCTTGAGAAGAAGAACAAAGCTTTCCATAGAAAGTGATTGATAAACTTCAGAAAAGTTGGATGAAAAAGACCTTCTATGCCAAGGGGCTAATAGTAGTCCCAATAACGTCACCCTGGAGCGATTGGGACTAGACGACGGTGAGGAAATCGTTACAAAACCTCGATTCCTAGGCCATCTTGAAAGGAGGATACTAATGCAGAAACAAGAAGGAAAATGACTAGGGTCTCATCATTTTATATTTAAGAAACTCTATTGTGCCTTTCAATTCTTGTAATCGGATGAACAAAAGAATGAAAATTTTTTATCTTTGTACTGAACGACTTTGGGGCCGTGAATTCTCCTGGTGAGATACGTAGGCAGCCTTTCCAGGCCCGACCCCTATCTTTAAAAACAATTTCATTCTCCCCTCCGTTACGAGAGATACTGAAGGCCAGATCAATGGACCTCAAGAGGACTGCAAGAAGGACCTTAAGCTCAAGTGATTAGCTTTCCGAGACAGGTCAAAACTAGCAAGCAGGCTCCTGCTGTTCAAAAAATGTGTTTTCGTCCTTACTCGTGAGTTGAATATATCATCAAACAAAGCAACTTGTGTTTATCTTCTCTCTGTGTGATATTATGCATTTTGTATTTTGAATCTGCACTAACAAATCCACCTTTAAGTTGTTTTCCTTCTCAGGTACTTTGAAACTAATCTGTGTCGATTGAAAGCTGACAGATCATCCCTATTTCACCAGATCGAAAGGTCCCGCAGATTCCTTCCCTAAACGAGATTCAGACAAAAGAAAGACAGTGATGGAAGATAGTAATGAAGAAGTAAGTCTTACTGATGTTGTGGTGGCTCAACCCACTGTAGCGGACCAGAATGAGTTGATTTTGCAGCTGATGCAACGAATTGCAGAGATGAGGGCGGAAATGCAAAGGATACAGGATCTGCCTCCGCTAGGTTTTGCCGCTAACGCCGCTGATGGGAGACCTCCAATCTACTTCCCTTCTTCAAATATGGACTTAGCCTAGAACCAACCATCTACACCTGCTCAGAATCCATCGGTTATAGATCGGACCTACCCAAAATCCCCAAATGCTTCCGCCATCCTACCAAACTCCACCTCCCCTCAAACAACCTTTCCCCGAATGCCCACCCCACCCTCAAAATACCCACCATCAAAACCGCCTCCACCACCGCAAAATCAAAACAAAAAATTAAAACCAAATAAATTGGAACCCCAACTACCCACCACCACTAAATCGAATTCAACGCAGGGACTTACTTACCCACAGAATTATCAAACCGCTCAAAATGGCCAGAGTCCCTCTATAGCTCCACCCTTACCCAAAAGTACCACTTTCCAAATTCCCGTCCCTACCGAGCACGATGGGTACGGTTCCGAGCTGGATCATTATGAGGAACAAGAAAGGGAGTGGAGGGCGAAGAAAGAGGCAAAGATTGACATAAAAGAAGAGATTAAGAAAGCCATGAAAGAGCTTGAATGCGTCCCTGATATCACCGGGCTTAGTTATGAAGACATGTATTCATCCAAATTTGGACCTTTCAGAAGGGTTCAAGATCCCAAAGTTTGACACTTTCGTAGGAGTGGGCAACCTTATGGCTCATCTGAGAGCCTACCGTGACTAGCTCGTGGAGTGGAAGAGGATGAGCTCATTGATGCGGCACATCTTCAGGCCTACGCCTGTGTTAGAGAAGCTCTTTACTGAAAGGTTCACTCGCTGAAATCAGGCAATGGGCCCTTGCGGAATGCATTGAATGACAAAGATTTACGATCGATTTGATTACAGCGTAGAGAAAGAAAATTATATTGTATCGATCGATTTGAGTACAACTAGAAATATTCCAGGATCGATACTTTTAAAAAAGATAAAAGTAAAAACCAATCGAAAGTTATAGGGGACTTTTACCTATAGGTGGAGAAAGAAGTGGCCGAGGTGAGACCCACCATGTCGAAAAGAAATTGTGAAAAGTTTTTCGTGTGTGGGGCAAGAGTACGAGTATTATGATCGAATCTTATGATCGTAGGGCGAAATTTGCCGAGATAGTTGACGTTGGGTGAGACTCTAGAAGAAGGTTGAAAACAGGGAAAGATAGCCGTGTTGCTGAGGGGGCATCATCCGATATTCATCAGGAACATTGAAGAATAAAAGAGAAGAAATTGCTGTTGTTTCATATGGGGGAAAGAAAATCCCCAGACGCTCGTCATATTCCAAGGTCGTTTCGGTCTTCCAAATCCAACAAAGCTTGGCTAAACGCAAGCTAGTCATCCCAGTATAATACTCCAATTTATAAGAATGCTACTCCACTGATCCAAATTGTCCAATCCATATATCAAAAGCCACCCCCAAATTACCAACCTCCAGTCGCCCACTTGATCCCAAAATCATATTCTGGTTATTAAAGCATAAAGATTTTAAAGTTAAATTGAAATTGAATTCATGAAGATGTCATATTTGCTGAAATTTGATTTTAGGTTTGAAATACTTTGAATTAAAATAAATTGAATTTGTGAGTGAAAGTGAAATCTCTCAAGAAGAAACAAATTTGGAAAACTTGAAAATATCAAGCATCGGTTTTAAAATTTATCAAAGGTTATAATAAAATGGTTAATTCAGTTCTTTCATTGAATTGTTAGGGAAAAATGTCCGGGTCTACCTCTTTTGTCTAGTGAAATCTGAGAACATAATTGTTTTTCCAATAAAAAACTTTATTTTGTGCCATAAACATGGTGTAGTTGTATATTGTTCTAAAAGTGCTTTATCCATCTTCTTTGTTTAATTTCTCTTTTTATTCTTGAATCATCGGACGATGCCAAACATTTTGTTAGTGCTACTCTCTTCCCTCCTTGTTCAATGTGGATTTAAATAGAACGATTTTTAGTTCTATCAATTAGAATTTCTAAAAACCAATGTAGGAAGACAAATAAATTTCATCCCTTGAAAAAAAAAAATTCCTTTGCAAACCCAAGGCTAGACTTAATTTGGAGCATGAATTAATCGAGGTTCTCACAAATTTTATAGAGATAAAAAGGCATGTCTTTCTTTGTTATTTCCTATAAAATTTGAATCTTTGACCTTTCATTGGTTAGAGGCTAGATAATGAGGCGTAAAATGTGCAAGATCTATGCCTATTCTTTTTACTAAATGTGGGAACAATGTTAAAAAAGATCAAATAAAACAATATTGTTGTCCACTGACAAGTGCCTATAGTCGCTCGTGTGTCTTCATTCTTTATGGGTCAAGGCTCTTTTAAGCCATAAAAGAAACATTACTTCATGTATGGAGGTCAAGCTCTTATCCAACATGGCTTCCAAACTTGTGTAATTGAGTCAGAAGTGTAAAAGCGTACTGATTTATTAGCTACTTGAACATAATCAAGTGTATCATCTCGTTTCTCTACCATTTACAAGTAATGATCACTATTCAATTCAGTGATTAAATTTGACTCACTTAATGATCAGAAATATAAAAGGAACATTCTTGAATAAGTTATATTAAACATGAATGTCATAATATTATATAATTAATTGAACACAAAGGTTGTATCTTATTTGGAAAAGAGATTAAATGATATTTTATAGAAAAGTTCCTTGATGTTCTATAACTAAGGAATTCAGTATGTGGTGTATGTAGAAAGATGACACTTCTTGGAGTCTAATCAACTCCAAAGCTAGTTCATTAGGGAAGATTTCCCAATGACACGCGAACCAGGAGGCTAACGATGTGCGACCTAACGTGATACCATGTAAAAGATATGTCACTAGACCTAAACTAAATACAAAAACTAGCTCATGAGGAAGGATTTCATAGGTCCATATCAGGACACCCCAACCACCGTCACTTCCCAATCAAAGGGGACTCTTACCCACTCTTCAGCGTATTAAAGTGCACATAGGTTTCAGTCTTGTTGTATTCTGATTAAACACATAGCTTGTAATCTCGATGACTCTTGAAAGAAAGTGATTATTCACGCCCCCAAAGCCAAATTTCTAAATGTTTTTGTTCTAACTCAGTTATCACGTGATCCTCTTAGTTCTATATTATAATGGCATCCTTCAATTAATGCCATAACGCCGTCAGCAGTGAGCTAGTTCTTTCCAATAGGACATAGTGACATGGTACTTCAAGCGAAAGTTTGTGTTTTAAATGACCCAAGCTTCTGTCAATGTCATTCATGTGTCCTTCTGCTGACATGAATATAATATTATTTCACTTGTTAAGAACTCTAAACTCCGAATTACATTTTGTTTCAGGAACTTTATGTTTGTTGTTCCTCATTTGTTAAATGTAAGGAGGAAACAAGTATCTATGGATCTTTTATTTTAGAGAGTTGAGGCATGTATTGCAGTAAATATATTATATTATATATATATAGTATATATATATATATATAATATTATATATATATATATAAGATCTATGTCAAGAATGTCTAATTGCATATCAAAGGTTTTCAATTCAATCTCAAAACAATCCACTAGGGATAAAATATAGAATTCTTCTGAAGTCATGTGGATCACAAGTGATCAATTATTTAAAGTCCTTCTAGCTGATTTGAGAAAACCAATCAATGATATAAAACATCGTGACTGACTTAATTCAAACCCAAATCTATTGTCATCAAAACTAATTACGAAAAGAAAAGGTTTGCAGTTTATCAAATGCTCCCTTTCTGTGTAGTGATTGAAAGGCCTGAGTTAGCTGAACGACCACTAAAAAGCACAATCAGCTATATACTGTTCAATCTAATTAATAAGAAAGAGTAGTGTTGTTATACTGTATTGATAATTCCATATTTCTTTTAGTAAGTGTTTTAATTTGATGTTTTACCTATGTCACTAATATGCAAAGACTTGTATGGTAATTGCATGAGTGAGCACATCATCGGATCATACAATATAATGAATGGAAAAAATAATTGTCCTTAAGACCTGAAAATTAAAGGATGTCCATACGTAATTTTTCTTAGTTCCTCTTGGTTTGGGACAAAAACTAGGACAAAACAAAAACCTATCCAAAGGCCTAGGGGATTGTAGTGTAGACAGTGGAAGAGATAACAAGCCAACTAGGGCCTTACCTCATGAATTTTATTCTGTTTATTGGTTTGGTAGTGCTGTCCTTGATATGTGGCTTGGGGAAGATAGAAAGACTCACACCATTGCGACAGTTGGGGGCTCGCCCTATCATATTTCACAACCCTCAACCCCATGTGCCCCTTTGGTGCCTACGCCGATTAAGTTACCTAAGGAATTAAGTTTTGCAGACTATCTTTGGATTGGAGTAGCCCAAACGCATTAGGATATGTTTGATTAATAAAGAATCATAAACTGCACATACCTTTTAAATAATACACATTTATGAATTATCTCAAAAATATATATTGGTTAAAAATTATTTCAATATCCTTAAAAAGTTGATATGATAAATTTAAATCTATTTCTACAATCGCCGCAAATTTCACTAGTTATTATAAATAAAACGTAGAATAATAGTGCAAGTGTATGTAAGTGGTAATAGGGTTAGGTTAATGAGTCTTTAATAGAAGTCAAAAAGAAAAAGAAAAAAACAATCTTTGTGCACAACGCAATAGTAGTCACATTCACGTGAGTGTAAATAAGTGGTAATTAATAGGGTTAGGTGAATGAGTCTTAAATAGAAGTCAAAAAGAAAGAAAAAGGAAACAACAATCTGGTTATTATTCCAAGACAAAGCAATATAGTAGTCATCATAAGCATCTTGTGATGACTGAGATACATGAATCCTCGTGAGCAAGGCGGTCATGGTTCTCGTTGAACAAACTCTATTTATAGAGTAAACAAGTTTTTCAAACACAATTCCCATCCTACCGTTATCTTGGAAACCCAATTCCATGCTTCCATGAATCTTCCTTTAAGAGCTCTTCCGGTCTACAAACAACCCTAAGTTTAAATCCAAATCATTAACTTCATAGATGAATTACGCCGTCTGTTAGTAAATTAATTGTAGTTTTATTAGTCCTGTTAAATTTTGATTTAGTCCAAGATGATATTAAACAATTGTGTTTTGATGAAGTAAATTTGCTATTTCCTTTTGCACCAGAGGATTCCAGTAGTTTTGCCAAAAGACCCTGCGAGAACTTGTTTAAAAAACCCCCGTTTTTCTTGAGGCCTCCCCGGGAAAAGCTTGGGATGTTGAATGTTGAAAATTCTCAAGGCCAAATTTTGGCTATCCAAGGGTGGAGTGATTTGTTTTGGACTATACTCAATAGCCGCAAGAGCGTCATAATGTGTCCACATCACAAACAACCCGCGTTGTTCACTTTGCTGTCCGCTAGATGGAATCAGATTAGAACAGAAATTGAATATCGAAGAGTCAAATATGAATTCAGATGAACAGAGGAACGAAAATTCTAGTTGCCCACGCTAATGTTAAAATGTAAATCGACGAAGATATTCTATTTTCCAATCTAAGGCTAATGTAAATCGAGAAGATATTGCCCAATGCTCATCAAACGCCTAATGTAATCGAGGATGAAGAGGAATCATTTTCCAGCGAATTTCCCTCAAACTAATGCTAATGTACTTGAGCAACGTAAGTAACATCTACGTGTTTTCTTAGCTATTAATTAGGTGAATTCATTAGTAGAATTTGTACTAGTTGTTATCTTATGTCAACTATTGCGATAAGGAAATGTTGGAAGAAGCTAATAGTTAAAGTGAAAAAGTTGGTCCACATAATTATGAGCAAGTAGATATCATTTGGTGGCTAACTTTGACAATCCGTTGTGTTGAAAATGGTTATAGAGAAAAGTCCATGCTTACTAGTAATGTAAAGTTTAATAGTTTTCTCTGTGTTTTTTAAATCGCTAGATTTGCACAATTCTTGTAAATTTCCCAAAATTCTTGATCCTATTCGTGATGAATAAATGTTTTATGGTTATATCCCATGAATTCGGCAGCAAACAGACAAGTAATAAACATGAAGAAGATAAAGGTTGGTTAATGAGAAGGATAAGATGGAAAGTGGAAAAGAGTATACTAGGAGTATGGTTACCATAAAAGAGGATGGCCTGCTTTCGAAAATGATAACACATAGCTATGGTGAAACGTGTCCGCTTCAAGTTTGCTTCGGTGGCCCCCATATTGCAAATGTTTTGCAGGTTCAGAAGATCCCAACACCCCTTTGCTTGCAATAAATTTGATACAATTTTTTTGACTGCATTTTGGCTATTTTAGTTTGTCTTATTAAGATGCTACTTGTACTTTATTTGCAAGGGTATCAAATTTCAGATAGCTTTTTTGCATAAATTATCTTCTTATAATTGCAAGTATATGTATTCAACAAGTGCTCAAGTAAACATTTTATTTTGTAAACGTTATGGAATGTAACTCTTGGATGGTTTGGCATATATATCTTTAAATCTTTTTTTTCTAATCGTCACTTATTTATAGCAAATTAATAACTATTTTGCAGCTTTGTGAACCGTTATAAGTCACGATGGAAGAAAAGAGAGATAAAATCTACCTTATCACTTACTTTAATATTGCCTTCGTCTTAAAATAGTTGTCGCGTTCTGTTTCTCGAGACCTAAATCCACTAGCCCCACCTCATAAAGGAGGATTAGAATTAAGCCAGGATTGAGGATCAGCAAGAAGAAGAGTCTTTCAAAACATACTATTCCTCTATCTCCTTCCAGATGGTGAGCCAACTATAGCACTCATCTTAATAAGGAGTGAACAACAAAAAATTAAGAAACTATCCAAAGGATGAGAGGGTGACCACAATATTATTATTTTATCCAATCAAGAAAAAAAGAATCTAATAAACTAATGGACTTCCATTAACAACAATGGAAAAAAAGAATAATCTCAACTTCAAAAGAGACATTTATTATGTTTGTGGAGAGTGATTTGGAAAGACGTCAAATTCTCACGCACTTCAAGAATACTAAAACTATTAACCTACCCTGGTGAGTCTAATTTGAAGTTGGAGAAAGAAGCAAGGGGATTGGGCGCATCTTCACTAATTACTCACGACTATTATATAACAATGTTTTATAAAGGGAAAACTTTCTAACTTTTCTGCAAATTCTACCACAAGGACCTTGATTCATCAACATCATCCATTTTATATGTCCAAAAAGTGAGATTAAATTTTGTACACTCCGAAGCTGAGAAAAATTTCCAACCTGTCCCTGTTCACAATTTTCACCTTTTCTTCTAATTTAGAAAAATGCAACTCTGCCCATTAGAAATCATGTAGTGTGTTGGATGAATGTGGAGGCCAAGGAAGAAAAGGTGTTCGCTGAGTCAGGTCATGCTTCAAACCAATACTCATACAAGTATGGCCATATTTTAACATGTCCCCTTGGTTTTTTATGTCCCTTTCTATTAATTCTAAATACATTATGTGTTGAAAAAGAAAGGAAAGAAGATTACTTATTAAAAGGAGACAATGAAAAGAACTACCAACAACTCCATACATAATTATATTATAGATTGAGAACAAGAATTAAGAATAGAAGGGAATTTAAAGTGACATGTACTTATTAAGTGAAGAATACAAAAGGTATATGTTTTGTATATAACGCATGAGAATTTATTTAGTGTAGCGATTTGTTTATAATTTAATATCAACGATTTGATTAATGAAATAATGAGTAAAATTTCGAATAAAATGTACAATAAAAGAATAATAGTAATTTTCTATACCAAGAATGTGTCACATCAATATTTGTCTATATCTAGCTTTATAATTATGTCTTAATTTAGGTAGTTTTTCTCCTAATGAGAGTAAAGATGAATATTAATTCTTCTCCCATATATTCTTATAAATGTGTTGGATGTATTTCTAATTAAATATTTCACGTCATAGTTTTATATAAGAAAGAGCCTTTTAAATTCAACAATATGTACGTAATAAGATGAAATATGTGTAATGACATTGTCATCGACACAGCTCAAAAACCGTAAGTGTATTGTCCTTAATGAGGTCATTTAAGATTGGCTCACACGCGGTAATTCAAAGTAGACTTGTTTTGGAATTCAAACCACCAAAATGTTAGAATCACGAGAAACTATAAAGTGGTCCATGCATGATCTTCCTGTTTAGATTTGAAGCAGAAATTTTAAAGTTGAAGATTTAAATGTCAATTCTGATTGTCATATTGTGAAATTTTGGATTTATTTGTTGAAACGACATTTTGCTTCAACTAAATTAAATTTTTTTGAGTGAAGGTAGAATATTCTCTCGAGAGAACACAATGGTTTTGAAACTTGACGATTACCAAGCATGATTTTTAAATTTATCCAAAGTTTATGATCCAATAGTTAATTTTCATTTTCTTCAATATGAATTTATTAGGTGGAAAATCTCAGGTCTACCTTCTTTTGTAATCGTGAATAATGAAAACAAAATTACTTTTTCCAAAAACTTTATTTTGTGCCTAAATGGCTGTGTATATATTGGCGTCTCATAAATGCTTTAATCCATTCTGTTTGTTTAATTTCTCCTTTTTTTATCTTGACTTCGCGTGATTATTCCAACTCAATGTTAGTGCTAACTCCACTTCCCTCCTTTTCAATTGTGGGTTTAAATAGACGATTTTTAGTCTTAATCAATTAGAAGGAATTTCTCACGAGATCCCATATAAGAAATACAAGTTACTTCATTCCGTAGAAAAAAAATTCATATTCAAGACCAAATAGACTTAAATTGAGGGTGAAATTAATCGGGATCTCACAATTTTCAATCTACAAAAATGGCGATGTCTTACTTACTTTGTTACTGTGTAAGAATTTGAAAATCTTTGACTTTCATTGATAGAGGCAGGATAATGAGGTGCAAATCTGTGCAAGATCTATACCTCATGTCGTTTCTATAAATGTGGGACAACGTAAAAAAGGTCATAAAATAGTGTGTCCATGGCCAGTGCCTTTTTAGTTCCGCCCTCCGTCTTTCATTCCTTTACGTGTCAAAGGCGCCTTAATACATAAAAGAGCCTATATCATGTAAGGACGGACCAGCTATTTTGTGATACCAACTTGGCTCTCCACCTTATTGTAAATTTATTTAGATGAGTAAAACATCTTATCTATTTATTAGCTATGACATAATGAAGTCTGTCCGATCGTCGATTTCGTTACCATATAGTAATAACGCTCTTCTTTAATTCATGTTATAAAAAATTTGACTCACGTAATGATTAGGAAATTAAAAGAATCATTCTTTGAAATACAGTGATTATAAGCATGATGTCATTCTAATTTATATAGAGTAATTGCACACAAAGGTGTATTATTCAACAAAAAGTGTTAAAATGAATATTTTTTTATAATATTGAAAATGTTCCTTGACTAATTGCTCATAAACTACGTGAACTTCCGAATGTGATAATGTTAAGAAATATGACACTAACTTTTCGTCCTAAATACCCCAAAAGCTAGTTCATTAGGGGAGATTTGCCAAACTGACACCGAACCACGAGCTCAAACGTCGATGGGACCGAACTTTGAGTACAATGTAAAAACGATATGACACCTAGACCTAACTCAATAACAAAAAACCTATCTCCTGAAGAAGGAATCATAGTCCATATGAAGGATACACCACCGGTTCCACTCCCAATCATGGTGGGACTTTACCCACACTCTATCAACTAATTCAATTGCATATAGGTTTTTCAGGATTTGTTTGTATTCTAAAAAAAATTGCGGTATCCCCCTATGACTCTGAAACAAAGTGATTCTACAATGCCTGCCCAGAATCCAAACATTATTTATCTATTTTTGTCTAAGTAACATTCTCACGTATCAATCTGTATTCTATAATATATAATGCAATCCACTTCAAATTACAAGACCATAACGCGTCACTAGCTATGAGTTCTTTTTCCAATAGACATAGTAACATGATACTATCAACTAAAGAGTTGTGGTGGTTTAAATAGACTCAAGCTATCTGTCAATGTCAGCATGTGTCCTTCTGCTGACTGCATTAAATCTTATTTCACTGTAAGTACTCTAAACTCTGTGGTCTGGCGTTATTTTGTTAAGATACTTTTGTGTTAGTTCTCCTTTGTTAACTGGAAGGAAACAATGTAAGCTATGGATCTTTATTTAAAGAGTGAGCATGTTCTACTGTAGTAATTATATATATTAGATATATCCTCAAAAATTTTCTTTATGGATCTTAGAATCTTCAAAATGCAATCAAACAATCCCTAGGTGTATAAATAGGTGCAATAGAAATTTTTGTCTAAAGTCATGACCTTTATAAGCATAAATGAACCTATATTTCAGTCCACACTGATTTTGAGAAAACCAATCCATTGGATAAAATAGCATCGTGACTTACTTTAAAAATTAAAACCCCAAAATCTATTGGTCATCAAAAACTAAGATTTACGAAAGAAAATGTTATGTTCAATCCAATGGCTCCTTTCTTGTTTTAGCTGATGAAGAGGCTGATTAGCTGCGCAACACTAATGGCACAATCAGCTCATAATAAACTTTTCAATAAAGTTAATACGAAGAAGTATGGTGTACTATTGTATTGTATTCCATATTATCTCTTAGTAAGTGCTTTATTTGATTTTTTAATACTTATGTCCACTAAATTGTTGGATTGAACTTAATATGGTAATTGCATTACAGTTGGGAACATCTATCATGGGATACATACAGTATTAATGCATGGGGAAAAAAAAAAAATCGCGTCTTAAGACATAAGTTTAAAGGTATGTCCATACATACTTTTGCTCTTTTGTTTATCTTTGTTTGGGAGAGAAACTATGCAAAAATAAAAACCTACTAAACAAACTGGCCTAGGGGACTTAGACAAGACGAAGAATATAACCAAGCCAGCTAGGGCTCGTAGATCATACTTTGGTTCTTCTTTCCTTTATTGGTTGGGGGGGGGGGGGGGGGAAAAATGGCTTCCCTATTCTATTGGCGAGAAATAAAATAAAACTCACACCATTAGCGACAGTTGGGACTTCCCTAATTTTTAGGATTTCACAACAACATTTGTTTTTTTTCTTCGGATGTGTTTTTTAAGAATTAAGTTTTGCAGACTATCTTGGATTGGAGTAGCAAACTTTGCTTAGTAGATGTTTTTGATTTAAACTAATTTTGGCTCATTCACTGCATATTTTACCTTTAAATAATTCAACTTTATGAATTAACTCAAAAATATATTATTGATTAACAATTCATTATCAATATCCAAAAAGAAGATATATAAAGTAAATATATTTCCTTTCTACAATCGCCGCAAATTTCACTACTTAGTATAAATAAAACGTAGAATAATAGTGCTAGTGTAAATAAGTAGTAATAGGGTCAGGTGAATGAGTCTATAATAGAAGTCAAAAAGAAAGAAAAGGAAAAGGAAAAAACTATCTTTGTGCATTCCAAGACAAAGCAATAGTAGTCACATTCACGTGAGTGTAAATAAGTGGTAATTTATAGGGTTAAGTGAATTAATCTTAAAAAGAAGTAAAAAAATAACAATCTGGTTATTATTCCAAGACAAAGCAATACAGTAGTCATCAGAAGCATCATGTGATGACTGAAATAAAGTAGGATCCTCTTGAGAGAGCTGTGCATGGTTCTCGTGAATCAAACCCCTATATATAGTAAACAGGTTCTTCAACAATTTGCCATCCTACCATCTATCATGGCAAATGAGTTCCATGGATCTTCCTTAAGGAGCTCTTCTCCCAACAACCCTAAGTTCATCCAAATCATTACTTCATTAGATGAATTACGCCGTCTGGTAAGTAATTAATTGTAATTTTAGTCCTTGTAAATTGTTGATTTAGTCCAAGATATAAGTTAAACCAATTGTGTTTGTATGAAATTAAATTTGCCATTTCTTTTGCACACAGAGGATTCCAGTAGTATTTGCCAAAAGACACTGCGAGAACATGTTAAACCCCGTGTTTCTTGAGGCTCCCCATGGAAAAGCTTGGGAGGTTGAAGTGGAAAATTCTCAAGGCCAAATTTGGCTAGCCAAGGGATGGAGTGATTTTTGTGACTACTACTCAATAAGCATCAAGAGCGTATTAATGTTCACATACAACCCGCGTTGTCACTTTGCTGTCGCTATATATGATCAGAGTAGAACAGAAATTGAATATCCAATAGATCAAGATATTGAATCAGATGAACAAGAGGAAGATATTCTAGTTGCCCAAGCTAATGCTAATGTAATCGACGAAGATATTCTAATTTTCCAATCTAATGCTAATGTAATCGAAGAAGATATTCCAATTCTCCAATCTAACGCTAATGTAATCGAGGATGAAGAGGAAGATATTCCAGTTAATTGCCCTCAAACTAATGCTAATGTAATCGAAGAAGATATTCCAATTCTCCAATCTAACGCTAATGTAATCGAGGATGAAGAGGAAGATATTCCAGTTAATTGCCCTCAAACTAATGCTAATGTAATTGAGCAACGTAAGTAAACATCTTAAGTGCTTTATTAGCTATTAATTAAGTGAATTCATTAGTAGAATATTGTACTAGTTGTTATACTTATGTCAAGCTGTTGCAGATAAGGAGGTTGGAGAAGCTAATAGTATAAGTGAAAAAGTTGGTCCAAATAATTATAGCAGTCGATACAATTTGGTGGATTTAACTGGTGACAATCCGTTTTTTGAAATGGTTATAAAAAAGTCACATGCTACTTGTATGGTAAGGTTCAATATTTTTACATTGTGTTTTTAAATTCGCTAGATTTGCACATTCTTGTTATTTTCCTGAAAATCTAATGATCGTGTTTGTTTGATGAATATGTTTTATAGGTTATCCCATTGAGATTCGCCCAACAAACAGACATAATAAACATGAAGAATATGAGGTTGGTTAATGAAGAAGGAGTAGAATGGAAAGTGGAAATAGAGTATACTAGGAGTATGGTTATCATAAAAGATGGATGGACTGCCTTTCGAAAAGATAACAAAATAGCTAATGGTGAAACTTGTCGCTTCAAGTTGATTCGGGGCCCCATTGCAAATGTTTTGCAGGTTCAGAAGATCCCAACACCCCTTTGCTTGCAATAAATTAGATACAATTTTTTTGACTGCATTTTGGCTATTTTAGTTTGTCTTATTAAGATGCTACTTGTACTTTATTTGCACCGGTAAACTCAAAGTGAGATAGCTTTTTTGCATAAATTATCTCTTATATTGGAAAAGTATATGAATTCAACCAGTGCTCAAGTACATTTTATTTGTAAACGTTATGGAATGTACACTCTTGGATGGTTTGGCATATATATCTTTAAATCTTTTTTTTCCATCGTCCACTTATTTATAGCAAGTAATTACTACTTTTGCAGCTTTGTGACCTTTAAAGTCACGATGGAAAAAGAGAGACTAAAATCTACTTTATCACTTACTTTCTATTGGCCTTCGTCTTAACATAGTTGTCGTCGTTCACTTTCTCGAGACCGAAATCAATAGCCCCACCTAATAAAGGAGGATTAGAATTAAGCCAGGGTTGAGGGATCAGAAGAGAGGAAGAAGTCTTTCCAAACAAACTAATTCCTCCTCCCCTACTCCTTCAAGTATGGATGATCTCTCGCACTCATTCCTTAATCATGATTAACATAACAAAATATAGAAACTATCACAAGAGGATGAAGAAGGTGACCACATATTATTAATTATTATCCAATTAAGAAAAAGAAGAATCTACAAACTATGGACTAATTCCATTAAATGGGAAAAAAATAATAACCTCAACTATCTAAAAGAGACATTGATTATGTTGTGGAGAGTGATTGAGAAAGACCGTCAAATCACGCACTTCAAGAAAACTAAAACTATTAACTACCCTAGTGAGTCTAATTTTATTGGAGAAGAACAAGGGATTGGGGCGCATCTTCCTAATTTAGCTTCACTACTAATTATAAACAAAAGTTTTATAAAGAGGAAAACTTGCTGCAAATTCTACAACAAGGACCTTGATTCATCAACATATACATTTTATATGTCAAAAAGTGAGATTCAAATTTTGTTACCTCCGAAGCCTGAGAAAATTTCAACTGTACCTGTTTCAACAATTTCACCTTTCTTCTGATTTAGAAAGGCAACTCTGCCCATTAGAAATCAGTAGGTGTTTGATTAATTTGTAGTCCAAGGAAGAAAATGTGTTCTCTTATCATGTTCATTTCAAACTCAATACTCATCTAAGTTATGGCCATATTTTCACGTCACCTTTTTTTTTTATGTCCTTTCTATTAATTACTAAATACATTATCGTTGAAAAAATAAAGGAAAAAAGATACTTATTAAAAAGGAGAAAATGAAAATAACTATCCAACAACTCCATACATAATTGATATTTATAGATTGATACAAGAATTAGATAGAAGGGAATTAAGGTGACATGTACTTAATTAAGTGAGAATACAAAGGTATATGGTTTTTTATATAACTCATGAGATTTATTTAGGTGTAAGATTTTTTATAATTATCAAACAAATTGACTAATGAATAATATGGAAGTAAATATTAAAAAAAAGGTAATATAAAGTTAATATAATTTTCTATACCAAGAGTGTGTCCACATCATTCTTGTCCTATATCTAGCTTATCATTATGTATTAATTTTATGGTAGTGTTTTTTTTCTCCTATAGATAAAGTGAAGATTAATTTCTTCTCTCATATATTCCTATAAATGTGGTTTGATTTATTTCTATTAAATATTTTCATCACTCATATTTTATATAGAGAGCTTTGTTAAATTCAGAATATTACTTAAATCAATGAAATATTCTATAAGGACATTGTCATCGACAACCCAAACTGTATATTTTCCTTAAATGAGGTCATTTTAGATTGGCTCACACCGTATTCAACAGTAGACTTGTTTTGAAAATTCAACGGCACCAAATGTTAGAATCAACGAGAACGATAAAAGTGTCAGCCATGGTTAGTCCCTGTTAATTTTAGGCATAAATTTTAAAGTTGAAATTAAAAATTTGAATTTTGAAGTTGTCATATTTGAATATTTGATTTTAGGTTGAAACGTAATTTTACTTAAAATAAATTAAATTTTTTTGAGTGAAAGTGAAAAATTCTCTCGAGAAGAACAAAATTTTGAAACTTGAAAATTATCCAAGCATTGATTTTTAAACTTTACTCCAAAATTTATGGGTCAAATAGTTATTTCATTTCTTTATTGAATTATCAGGGCAAAAATCTCATGTCTACCTCTTTTGTATCGTGAATCTGAAACAAAAATTTACTTTTTCCAAAAACTTAATTTTTGTGGCCTAAACCAGGCAGTTGTAATTGGCTCTCAAAATGCTTTAATCCCATCCTGTTTTTTTTATTTATCTTTTTGATCCTGAATTCACGATTAATTCCAACTCAATGTTAGTGCTATCTACTTCCCTCCTTTTCATATTGTGGATTTAAATATAACGATTTTTAAGTCTTAATCAATTAGAATTTCTCAAATCAATGTATAAAACAAATTAATTTCATTCCCTTGAAAAAAAATATTCATTCACGACCAAGGCTAGACTTAATTTTGAGTGTGAATTAATCGAGGATCTCACAAGTTTCATCTATACAAAAGTGGCATGTGTCTTCGTGTGTTACCGGGAAAGATTGAATCTTTGACCTTCATGAGATGCAAGATAATGAGTCGAAAAACTGGTGCAAGATCTAATACCTCATTCGTGTCTATAAATTGTGGCCAACTTAAAAAGGTCGAATAAAAATATTGTGTCCATTGCCCGTGCCTTGTAGTCGCGCCTCCGTCTTCCCCCCCAAAAAAAAAAAAATTCCGTATTGTCAAAGGCGCTTTAAGACATCAAAGAAGCACTTACTCATGTAGGAGACAAGCAGATGAATGAATTAATCCAACTTGGCTTCCAACCTTATGTAATTGAGTTAGATGAGTAAAACATCTTATCTGATTTATTAGCTATGAACATAATGAAGTATGTCATCTCGTTTCGTTACAATTTATAGTAATAACTCACTTCTTTCAATTCATGTTATAAAATTTGACTCACTTAATGATTAGAAATATAAAATATCATTCTTGAAATATGTTATTATAAGCATGAATGTCATAATATTTATATAGATTAATTGAACACAAAGGTTGTATCTATTAAGAAAATGAGATTAAATGATATTTTTATCGAAAAGGTTTCCTTGACTACTTCTATAACTACGTGAACTTCTGAATGTGGAGTATGTAAGAAATATGACACTACTTGAGTCTAAATCAACCCCAAAATCTAGTTCATTAGGGGAGGATTTCCAAACTGACACACGTACCAGGAGCTCAAACGATGATGGACCTAACTTTGATACAATGTAAAGATATGACACCTAGACCTACCTCAATACAAAAACCTAGCTAATGAAAGAAGGATTTCATAGTCCATATGAGGATACCACCACCGGTCCACTACCCAATCAATGTGGGACTTTACCCACTCTTCATCTTATTTCATTGCATATAGTTTCACAGGTTTGTTGTATTCTAATAAAAAAAAAAAATTGCTGTATCCCGATTACTCTTGAAACAAAGTGTTCTACGTACTACAATCCAAAATTTTATCTAGTATTTTATCTAAGTGACATTATCACGTGATCAATCTTTTAGTTCTATAGTATAATGCATACCTTCAATTACAAGACAATAACCCGTCACTCTAGGCTAGAGTTCTTTGTCCAATAGACTAGTACCAGATACTTCAACTAAAGAGTTTGTGTTTAAATAGACCCAGCTTCTTTTCAATGTCATCATGTGTCGTTCTTCTGAATGAATAAATAATTATTTCCATGTTAGTACTCTAAACTCTGGCGTAATATTTTTGTTAAGATACTTTGTGTTAGTTCTTCCTTTTGTTGATGGAATGCAACGGTATCTATGTATCTTTATCTTTAGAAAGAGTGAGCGGTTCTATTGTATTAATTATATATATAAGAATAATATGTTTTCAAAATGTTTTAATTGGTATCAAAATTTCAAATTCACTCAAAACTAGGGGTATAATATATAGAATTATTTTTGTCTAAGTCATCCTGGATCACAAATGAAGCTCCTATAATTTCAAGTCCGACTAGCTGATGTTGTGAAAACCAAATCAATTTGATATAACAGATCGTGACTTACTTATACACCCCAACTGTCACTTGTCCATCAAAACTAATTTACGAAAGAAAATGTTATAGTTTCTCGAATGCCTCCCTTTCTTGTTTTAGCTGATGAAAGGACTGATTAGCTGCGCAACACTAATGGCACAATCAGCTCATATTACTGTTCAATCTAATTTAATACGATGATGTAGTGTTGTACTAATGTATTGATAATTCCATATTTCTTTTAATTTACCAAATTATTCCACTCATATTGTTATGCATGTACAAACTAACATAAAAATGTGTTATAAATGAAGACTCCTCTATCTTATGCCATCGGAGATTGGGACATATCTCTATCGTCGAAAAAGAGATAGACATAATGAAGTACTTAGTACTCCAAATTTTACTGATTTTGATACTTGTCCACCCTACCATATTCCATCTCCCTACCGTGATGTTGCTCCCAATTGTGCTAACGTGCAGTCGATCTACCCAACACCCCTTCCTGTCTATCAAGATCAAGCTCCACTATATCAAAATCCCCACCCGAACTGTCAAGCTCCAATGCCAAACTATCAGAAAAACTCATATCCGAGAAATCAAATTTCGTCTGAACAATCGAGGTTATCAACAGATGCCTCCCCCACAAGGAAATTATGATTCCACTCGACCTCGGTTCAAGAAGAAACCTTCGAGGAATTTCACCGTGCTCGCACAAAGCCGAACAAAGTTGTACGAGCGACTAGCTGCGGTCGAATATATCCACCCAGTGTGGCCCAAACCCGTGGATATCAATTCGAAATTCTATAGGCCAAATCAGAGATGTGCTTATCATTCCAACAGTGTTGGGCATTATATTATGGAATGTATCAACCTCAAGCACAAGATTAAGGATTTAATTGATCAAGAGGTGGTTTTTCTCCAACCAGCTGCACCTAATGTCAATACCAATCCTTTGCCGAATAATAGAGGCGGCAACGTTAGTATGATAGAAAATAATGATGATTGTCGTGGAACAAAAGTGATAACTCCAATCATTCATGATGAGGTGGAAAAGGTTGTAGCTTCCTTGAGAATCAAAGAGAAGAAAGAGTTCGTTATCTTGAGCACCCGCAAAAGTTTGTTGCCTTTGTGCCATCAAAAACTCTTATCAAGGAGCAGGAAATTTGTGATTGAGACTGCTGACTGCAGCAAGGTTGACCTGTCTGGAAGATGTTATACTCCTGAGGAAACTACTGCTTTTCGAGCCAACAGATCACTCTAAAAGGCCAATAATCGGGCGAGGCATAGAATTCATGAAGAGAATGCAGCCGAAAGATTATTCCATTGTCAAGCATTTGGAGAGACTCCATCCCAGATTTTCCTATGGCCCCTGGCTGATTATTCTCAATTGCACGGCAGGCTTGATTAGGCTCTTGAGGATATGTATGTACCCCCGCGGGCACAGCACGATACCGTGGACGCTATGATCACCAGGTTATTCGAAGGCACAAATCATCTTTGTGATATGAGCTGCCCTTGAAGGCAAGTCCCACAACATGAACTCTGCATATCACTATCGTCTTGTCGCGAAAAAGGTTTATCAATTGTGTCTTAGTAGTTGGATCTTGTTTTAACATCTGTCTGTTTTTAACGCTAAGGCAATTGAAGTTTGAACTTGGAAACTTAGCAAAATCAATGAATTGAGAGCCTTCGATGAGGTTCAAAGAAAACCTTAGGAACCGTAATCGGGTTATCCAATTGGGCCCTGCCGTTAACGCACATTTTCAATTTGACTGTATTTCATATTCGGCTCTTAAAACCTATTCCTTTCCCTAGCATTTCGATCCTTCATACTTCAGTTTGAGATGACTTTGAAATCTTTCAAATCTGCGCTAAAATAAGATTATCAACTACATGTGGTCTGAATTCTTATGTATTCTGATTATGTTAGAAACCCATGTCGGGGGGGTTTCGGCCAATAATGCTAAAGTCCGTACCAAAATCCCTTTCCTTAAACATTGAATGAGGTCGTCAAAATGGCTTTGTCACTTTCACATTTTTTTCTCATATATGTGCCACTCAATCAAGTAAAATGAGGGACAGTTTTTGACACCACCCATTTTGACCCTCTTCTCGAATACTTAATTCTCGAAAATTTCTCTTTATTCAGTATTAAGACTTTTAATATATAAAGTAAGTAATATATTATAATTATCATCATGGCGATTAAATAGGTACTCATTTTGTTCATTTTTTCGCTTAAAGTTGTATTCCTTCCACCCTTAAAATAAATTATACTTACTTATTATGTAATAATAATGATTTAATAGTTATCTCGTCTAGTCACTACTACAGCTTTCTTTCTTCTTGGATAGTTACCCTCAGGGCTCAACTCTGTTTTACTCCCCTAAACGTCCTCCTTTGCCTACGTTTGCAACCTTAGATGGCATAGCGGTATACTTTTTCGCAGAATATTTTTGTAGAAAACCTTCTAAGATGCTTATTATAACATTATCAAAACATGATAAACAACTAATACTTAACAAGAGTTTTCAGGATAATTTGATTTAGCTACTTATAAACTTAAGAATATATACCATTGATTTTGGTAGATTTGAGGTAGCTCCAGATTTTCCATAGTTTTACTGATTATAGTTAGTTACAAATAATTGACAATGAAAAGATTTAAATAGTAAAGAAGATTAATACTCTATTATACCAAGTACAAGTACACCAAATACAATACCAGACTATTTCATCAAGAATAAGTACATCTAAAAGGAAATATGAAATACCCACGGAATTTCTCTAGAAGAATAACACCAAATCATTATTTTCATACAGGAATATGGATCAAAGGGAAATATAAAATTTTAATAAACACAGGACACGAAGAAAATCAATATACCAAGATACCAATTTTTTTTTTTAGGTATCTCGAGTATCTTTTCATCACAAAATAATGCTAATTCTTTTCCTTTTATTTGTTCAAAAATTGATTGTCAAAAGGTCTTTGGTGTGAATTTCCTCTTTTCATGATTTTCTTCAAGTTATTTCTTTATTTCACTTTGCAGTCATTGTATTTCCTCGTCTGTTTCCATCACTATCTGGGTCAATATTTTCTTCTTCCTCATTTCCTATAGCTGATACTTCATATTGCCTAATCATAATCATTTCCATTTAATTCATAATCTATATATTCCATTTGCATATATTTTTTTCTCCATCTATTTTAATTCTGCTGCTATTTGTTTCTTTTTAATTTTTTGTAATTTATAATCTTTATCTATGTTCCTATTTTTTTTCCACAATGTAACATGTACATTGGGATATTTTTCTTTTTTGTCTATCATGGTCTTTTGTTTTTATAATTTTTTTATATAATATCTTCTTCTTGGTTGTTTTATATTTATACTTAGTTCTATTTTTTTGTATAATTTTTATAATCTTTTGTGTTTTTGTTTTGTGCATCCGAATAGTGGTGCCATCTTATTTTTGCAAATGATATTTTTTACTTAGTAACTTTTTTCCATTTTTACTTTTTCCTTTTTTGGTTTTCACATAATTGTGGTAAATCGATGTTTGGGGTGTAGTGATCCTGGAAAATTTTTATTCTAGATCCTAATTTATCTAAAGTCCTTCATTTTTTCCCAATCTTAATTACTTTTGTACTAAATTGTTCTGGTAATTTTGTAAATTATGTGTTCTTACTTCCTTCTTTCAATCAAGATTATATTTGCTTTGTATTATATTCTTTAAATTAATCCCAATTATATTGTTCTATATAAACACATTTTACATATCTTTTAATTTTTCATTAGTTTGCTGTTTATTATTCTTTGTCTTTATTTTGTTCGCTATCTGTGGTCATCCTCCAAATTCCACTTCTTATCGCTGATTCGTATTTATCTAATATTGTATTTTGGTTGCTTGATGGGCATCCATCCATTTTTTTATCATTTCTAAAGTACTTCTGACCTTTCTTGGTGTACGTTTTCTATCCATAATTTAACTTCCTCCCTACAATTTCTTTCAATATACTTGGTGTTTCTGTTGTTTTTAGTTTTTATTAGCTATCATTGTTTAGATATATTTCGCTGTCATAATAATATTTGTGTCTTTATTATATCTTACACAATCTAAAGCTAAGAAATTTATCTGTGTTAACTTGTTGGTCTTGGTATCAGTTTTTATTTAGTCTGCTGTTCCATATTGCATTATTTCTAATCCGATTGTTGATACCTTTCTGTATAATAAGTTTGGCGGTGTTTTTGTTTGGATTAGCTCTAATACTATTTCTGTGACTATTACGTTGTTTGAACTCCTGACTTACTAGGTCTAATTGTATCTCCTGTGTTATTTCTAATCTTTTTAGTTTTTACTTAATGTTGAAAAGAAACAAGCAAAATTAGAAGACAGTTTATACAGTCTTGTAAGAATAACCAATAAATTGAAGAGAAATAGACAAATTAAATCGAATAGAAAAAATCAAATAGAAGCAAAAACAAGAAATACAACATATGGAAGAATAAAAAAACCCAAAATATATGACTAGAAAAATAATTAGCAGATTAAAATTACTATAGTGAAAATAGGGAACAAAAAGCAAACAGATAGGAAAAAGAAAAAGAACAGAAAAACGAAAATTAACTAAAATAAAATAATGAAATTGACAAAAATTAAAGTGAAGATCCTGATTAAATGAATAATGTGAAATTTATGAAAATGAAAATGAACCAAAATCAGGAGATAATGATATAAGTGGCAACATACACGGAAATGCTAGAACCAACAAATAAACTAAAAGATTAGAAATGACAACACAGGAGATACAAATAGACCTAGTACTTCAGGAGTCAAACCAGATAATATTCCCAGAAATATTGCTAGAGCTCATCCAAGACACACCCCAACTTATTATACAGAAGTTTATCACACAATCGATAGAAATAATGATATGGAACAGCAGACTAAAATAAAACTGGATACCAAAAACCCAACAAGTGAACAATATAATTCTTAGATTTAGAATTTTGTAACAGATATAAATAAAGGCAATATTATTTGGACACGAAATATATCTAAACATTTGATAGATAAAATAAAAACCCAGAAACACCAAGATAATCTGAAAGAACATTTGTAGGAGCAGTTCAATTATGGATAGAAAACTTACAAACCCCAGAAAGTCAGAAGTTACTTAGAAATGATCAAAAAAAAATTGATGGATCTCCATCATCAACAATATAGAAATATAGATACTACGAATCCGTCGATAAAAGTGAATTTGGAGGTATGAACACAGAATAATGACACAAATCAAAGACAGAATAATAAAACATACAACTAATTACAAAATTAACTATATGTCAATTTTTTATAATATAACAATATATCTGTGCATTTAAGAATATTATTCAATCAAAATATCCATCCTTGATGGAAGCAAAGGAATGTAAGAACACCAATACTTTACAAAATACCAGAACCATTTGTACAAAAGTAATTAACGATTGGGAAAATGAAGAGACTTATAGATCCTTTAGGATCTAGAGCTAAGAAAGTTTATCCCCAATGTTTACACAATTATGTGAAACCAAAGGAAAATTAAAAATGGAAAAATACTAAGTAAAAATTTCTCATTTGCAAAAATAAGATGGCACTACAATTCGGATTAACAAACAAAAACCCAAAAGATATAAAATGTACAAACAATAGAACTAAGATAAAAATATAAAAAACCAAGAAGAAGATTTATATAAAAATTATAAACAAAAAGACCATATAGACCAAAGAAAAATATCCCCAATGTAGCTGTTACAATTGTGGAAAAATAGTACACATAGCTAAAGATTGTAAATTACCAGAAAAATTTAAAAAAAAGAAAACAAATCACAAATTAATAATATATGACGAAAAATATATGCAAAGGGAATATATAAGATTGAATTAAATGAAAATGATAGCATATATGAAAGTATCGTATATAGAAAATGATGAAGAAAATATTGCCCAGATGTGATGGACAGACGAGGAAATACATGACTGTCAAGTGATAAAGACGATAATAACTGAAGAAATCATGAAAATGAGGAAATATCACACCAAAAGATTATATTTGACAAGACATTTTTGAACCAATAAAAGGAAAGAATTAGATTTAGTGTTGAACAAGATACTCGGATACCTAAAATCAAAAAACTGGTTTAAAAATACCAAAGAAGAAGATTTATGTAGTTTAGTCAAAAGAACATGTTATAGACTGCAAATACAACAGCTTAAAGCATATGTAACCTATAATAAGTAAAAGAGTAATTAATAAAGAAAAACAGAAATATAAAAATAAAGCATCTATAAATAATGTACATTTAGAGGCAACCAGAAATATAATAAAAGCATGTTGCAGAGAAGAATAGATACAATTCATTGAAGAATATTTAGCAGATATAGAAAATAACATCCTATGAAAAAAGCGTAATTATTGCAGTTAAGGAAATCTAGTATATCAAAAATTTAAATTTTAATAAGTGCTTAACTATACAGTAGCACTTACAGATACAAATATAGATAAATCACTAGTATTATATTGGAAAATGTCAGGAATAAAATTTAGCAACTACCAGGAAGGCAAGATTTTTCAACGGCAAGATGTAATCTATATATACTAACCCCAAACATAAATAATGGCAAAAATAAAATTGCTAAAATAAAAATAGAAAATCAAACATTTGAAAGATAATTACAGTAATAGTAATAATGATTAGTTACAAGAAATTGACAATGAAGAAGCTTTAGAATATTAAAAGAAAGATTCAGTATCCTCTAGTAAACCAATACAAGTACACCAAATGCAATAACAATAACTATTTCATCAGAATAGTACTCTAAAAGAAAATATAAGAAAGCCACAGGAATTTCTAGAAAATAACAACCAAATTCTTATTTCATACAGGATATAGATCAAAAGAATAAATCTTAATAAACACAGGACAAACACAAATAAAAGCATATAACAAGATAACTAGTATTAGAAGAAGAAATAAATAAAAACAGGACACACATAGCCCTGGATTACCTAGGTAAGATAACTACAAGTGAAGAAAACAACAGAGAAAGAAATCAATTATAGGTGGAAATACCATTAAAAATCAAGTTTTAAAATAACCAAGACGATACATCATGTTAGGATAAAAATGGCTAGAAAAAGTCAAACCATACAATATGAAACATAACACATTGACATAAACCTTCAACAATAAAAGAGAGAATTTAGACAAAAACGAAAACAAGATGAATAATGAAAAATAATATATACTTGCAAAATTATCATGAAGGTATCACAACAGATCTATAAGCTCCTATGATAGATACAGGACATAAGCAAACATAGGGAATCTAACTGTTTACCAGAAGATAAATGGAAAAACTAAAACACCCCATGTAAGTAACAGATTGTAATAATGAAGGAATGTATATAAAAATAATAAAGCAAAAAATAATAAGATACAAATATGGGATAAAAATATTACATAGAAGAAATCTATAATTTCGAATTTACAACAAAAGATATGTTATTAGATGGCCATTTTAGATTGATTTTACCCACATATTACAACAAAAACACATTGTGTGGTTTACTACACCTTGTGGAAACAGAATAGGAGCAAAAAGAGTAAAAAATAAACAAACAAGTCTATGAATGGATAAAGGCAGCGAAAAATATAGATAAAGAACAAGAACACAATTAGAAATTATTATATTTAATATAGACAAAGTCAAACTAATTAATGAACATTAGAACATTATACAATGATGACCCATTGCAAAGGATGGGAGAACATAAAACAAAAATAAAAATTGAAACTAATCGATGAAAACATATAATAACACAAACTCATTAAATCAACTTTGATGATCTACAAGAAGTTAAAATACACATAAATGTTATTATAAAGAATTATACCAGAAAGTACAGTAACATCAAGCCCCGACATTTATAGTTATACAACAATAACCATATGAACAAAAAAGTGTACGAGTAGATGGTTATAGACTCCAGAAATCTATGCCAAAACTAAAACGTATAATTACCCAATACCTAACAAAATACTTAAAATAAGACAATACAGATACAATTACCTTTAGCAATTTGATTGCAAATCAGGATTTTAACACATAAAGCTAGAAGCAGAATCTAAACACTTAACGCATTCACGTACCGCAGGTTTCTAATGGAATGGAATTTATTACCTTGGATATGAAAATGCACCAGGCAGATATCACACGTTAATGGATAACTATTTTAAACCAATTTAGCAAATTCATTGTATACATAGATGATATATTATATATTCTAAACACCGAAGAACACATAGAACATTAAGAAAAATTTAATCCATAAATAAAAATTCAGGTATTAGCTTAAGTAAAAGTAAGCAGAAATAATGAAACCACAGATAGAAGTTTAGAGGAACAAATAGATAAAAATGGAATACAATGGCCAAAAAACCCACAAAAATAATAGTAAAAAATAATCAACACTTGATGAAATATAGATACACAGAATAATTACATCATTTTTGGATTAGTGAACGCAATAAGAGATACATACCAAACTAGCAGAACAGTTAAAAACCACTATATAAACACTTAAAAAGATGTTTGAATATTATTTTTGACAATAAAGTAAAGGACATATAAAAAATATCAAAAATATTCAAACAATTACAAAACTTTATTTCCTGAGACAGTAAGAAAGTTCCTACATAGAGTTGAAACAGATTCAGCGATCATAGTTATGGAGGAGTACTAAAATATAATATACTAATAAAAAAGAACAAAAAAAAATGATAAGAAGCACCTCCCCTCCTCCCCACCCCTCCCCCCCCCTCCGCTCTCACCAACCTCTCTCCCTCAGCCTCGACTCCCGCTCTTTCTGCCTCCCCCCCCCTCTCCACCTCCCCATCCCCCCCCGACCCCCCTGCACCCCCTCCTCGATCCCCCCTCCCCCTCTTCCCCCTCTCCCCTCCCCTCCTCTCCTCCCTCCCCCCCCCCCTCTCCCCCCCCCTTCTCCCCCCGCCGCCCCCTCTCCCCTCCCCCATCTCCCTCCCCCCCGCCCCTCCTCCCGCCGCCTCCCTCCGTCCCCCTCCCCCCTCTCCCCCCCCGTCCGCCACCCCCCCCTCCTCCCCCACTCCACCCTCCCCCTCCGCGACCTCGCCCTACTCCCACACCTGCAACCGCCTGCGCTTCCTCTCCCCTCGCCCCCTCCCCCTTCCCCCCCCTCCCCCCCACCCACTCCCCACCCCCCCTGCCCCCCCCTCTCCCCTTAGAAAAAACGCCATTGTAACATTAACTCATTACTCCGGGATCAATACAACTTAAGACAGGCAACATGGAAATAAATCGAAAGGACCTATTTGCATATATTAAATTTTTACTACATTCGAACCATATATAGTTTATAATAATTCATTGGTAGAACAGAATAATACACTGTAAATGGTGGATAACCAAAAAGATACACGATTTATTACAAACAAAGGACATAGAAGATTAATATTAAATATATTAAATTTTACATTTACAATTGAGATTATTAAAACTGATGAAAAATTTTCTAATTGCAAGACTACCTCTCATAACGAGATATGTTTTTAAGAATTTATTGGCAATGATGTACAAATCTATGCGAAATTATAAAAGATAGAAACAGAAGTACAAGTACCTGAAAGCTATGGTCATCGTCATGACGCAAAAACTTGCGGAACTACGTCGTCCAGGCAGACGGAAAACAGCCGAAATAGAAGGAGACGATTGGAACTCCGAAAAACCCATAACAATATTTGTTTCGATCAACTGCAGGTACTAGCAAAAGAATTTAGTGAAAACCAAAATATACAATGTCAACCATCTATTTTCAACATTTACCCAAAAAACCACAAATGCAATATACCTATCAAACACAAACATCTACCTATGCAGTAAGCCTACAAAATGACAAAAAAAGAATAACTATATTAAACCCAATCTTACATCGCGAACATATACAAAATTCAGACAATATCTAAACCTAAACCCAAGATCCACACAAACAACAATCCCGAAGAAGATTATATAACCCAAAAACACAGGATTAACAACTTCATTGCACATACCTAAGACCAACCCCAACCCTAGTAAAACATGTTTACAATTACGGATTATTAAATACATCATACCAGTATACCCGGAGAAAAATAGTTTGGAAATACCAATGTAATACACATTCTTAACATATAAAAGATTACCAAAGGAAACTATTTTCAAATAAAATGTTATAACAGCACCAGCAGAGATACTATTACATCGCGGAGATAAATCACCAATACATGTGTAAAGATAGGATTAACTAGCGATATGATTATACCAGAAGAGATAGAAAAACAAATGAGATCCAAAAGTAGAAATACTAACTTTTATGTCAATAAAAGAATAATTGTATAGCTACAATTATACAAGAGTTCAGGCACTAATTATTTAAATGGAAATGCCATTTGGAGCTATTATGCAAGAGATCAGGGTGATGATTTATGCAAACTCCAAAGAGTTACAGAAAATCAGATATTGGATGAAGTCCAGAGAAGGATTTTTGTCATTACTCAAGAAAGAAGAACAAACCACCACGAGAGCTTGAAGAGGATTTATTTCGGAGGAGTTATAGTAAGATTTGCAAACCATTATCAGTACAAATACCAGATCAGAAATCTCCAAGTGCAAACTTAGAAGACAATGTAATACCTACAATGGTTTAGGATCAAGAAACAAGCAAAAAAAAAAAAATCCATCTCGGGACTTCATCGCAATCGATTTTCTTAACTCTTTGAGTTTTTTAAATCATCACCCTGATCTCTGCATAATAGCTTCCAATGGCATTTCCATTTAAATATTTATTTGCTAACTCTTGTATAATCGTAGCTATACAATTATTCTTTTATTTGCATAAAGTTAGTATTTCTACTTTGGGTATCTCAGTTTGTTTTTTTGTATCCTCTTCTGTATAATCATATCTCTGGTTATCCTATCTTTACCACCTGTATTGGTGATTTTTTTACTCCTCGTATAGTAATCTCTGCGGTGCTGTATAACATTTGATATAAATAAGTTTCCTTTGGTAAGTCTTTTAATATGTTAAGAATGCGCTCTGTAGTTCCTGGTATTCCACTATTTCTCCTTCTCCGGTAATGTGATGATGGTATTTAATAATCCGTAATTGTAACATGTTTTTCACTAGGTGGGTTGGTCTGAGGTTGTGCAATAAGTTTTTGTTAGTATCCCTGTAGTTTTTTGGTAATAATCTTTCTCGGATTTTTTGTTTGTGTGTGGATCTTGGGTTTCGGTTTAGATATGTCTGAATTTTGTATATGTTCTCGAATGTAAAGATTGGGTAATATAGTTAAAATCTTTTTTTGTCATGTTGCAGGCTTACTGCATAGGTAGATGTTTGTGGTTCTGCTGCTCTGCTTTGTTGGTTTTGGGGTAAATGATTTTTTGGCAAAGCTGGTTTAAATTTGGTATTTTTTTGTGTTTTTCACTATTCTTTTTGTCTCGTACCTGGAAGCTGTATCTAAAAAAATATTGGTTATGGGGGTTTTTTCCGAGTTTCCCATCGTCTCCTTCTATTTCTGGTTTGTTTTCCGTCTGTCTGACCACGTAGTTTCCGCATGGGTTTTAATTGGTCATGCTGCTGACCATTATCTTTCAAGTTCCCTGTACTTCTGTTTCTATCTTTTCTACTTTCTGGCATAGATTTGTCATCATTGCCAATAAATCCTTCAACATATCTCTTCTTGAGAGGTCGTCTGCAATTAGATTTTCATCAGTTTAATAATCTCAAGTTAAAATGTAAATTTAATATTTTAATTTAATCTTCTTATTTTCCTTGTTGTAACCTGAATCGTCTATCTTTTTGGTTTGTATCCACCATGTGATATCTGTGTATTATCTGTTCTAACATAAAATTTCTTATCAACTATCTATGGTTCGATGCTAGTAAACATTTATAATGCAAATATTCCTTTCATTATCCTCACCATTTGCCTGTGCTTCAGTATATGATCCGCGAGTAATATCTACAATGGGTTTCTCTCCCTTTTCTTTTCTTTATTATATTTAGATTTTTAGTACTCCTCCATAAACTATTGATCGCCTAATCTTTTTCAACTATATTAATGAACTTCTTACTTTCATCGGAACTTAGTTTTGGTAATTTTTTGTCATAATTTTGATATTTTTTATATGTTCTTTATCTTATTGTCAAAATAATATCAACATCTTTTTTTAAGTTTTTTATATAGTTGGTTTAAATGTTCTGCTAGTTTGGTATGTATTCTCTTACTTGGTTCACTAATCCTAAAAATGATTGTCATTTCTTCTTTCTTCTTTGTAACACAAAAGGTTTGTACTCGTATTTTAAAAATGATATTATAATAGATATTTAATCGAAATGTTTCTTGACTGTCTTCTATAACTACGTAAACTTCCGGATGGTGGTGTATGTATAGAAATTATACATACTTGAGTGTAACTCAACCTCAAAAGTAGTTCATTAGGGGAGGATTTCCAAACTGCTACTCGGAACCAGGATGTCAAACGATGAATGGACTAGACTTGGATCTATGATAAGATAATAACCTAAGACCTAACTCAACTAAAAATCCCTAGCTCAATGAAGGAAGGGATTTCATAGTCCATTTGAGGACACCACCACAGATCCACTGCCCAATCAATGTGGGACTTTACCCTCTCTTACCAGAATTCATTGCACATAGTGTCAGCTTTGATGTATCTATAAAATTTCTTGTTCCCCTATGACTCTTGAAAGAATTGATTCTTCACGCCCATCATCCAATTGCTTTATTTTTTTTTCTCTAACTCAAATTATCACGATATCATTTTTGTTTATATTATACATGCATCTTTCAAATACCAGACATAGCCGTCAGTAGCTCGGAGTTCTTTTCCAATGAAATAGGACATGTACTTCAACTAATGAGTTGTGTTTAAATAACCCAGTTTTCTTCTGTTCATGTCATCATGTGTCCTTCTGCTTCTCGAATGAATATAACTTATTTAACGTTGTTAATGTACTCTAAATCTAGGCGTATCTTTGTTTTAAGATACTTTGTGTGGATTATTCCTTCCTTTGTTAAATGAAGGAAACAATGTATCATGTATCTGTTATTTTAGAAAGAGTGAGTCATTTCATGTAGTAATTATACTATATAAGATATATTCAAGAATGTTCTTATTATATCAGAATCTTTCACAAATTCAATCAAATCAACACTGGTGGATAAAATAAGAATTTTTTGTCTAAGTCATCTGGATACAATGAACCAATTTCAAGTCCCTAGAATAGAAGTTTGAGAAACACAAATCATTGGATATAACACCATGGATACTTAATTAAAACCCCAAATCTTTATTGTCATCAAAACTACTTTACCGAAAGAAAAAAATGTTTTTTGAGTTTCTCAAATGCCTTCCCTTTCTTGTTTTCATTTCCATCAGCTGATGAAAGTCCTATTAGCTGCGCAACCACTAATGGCCAATAAGCTCATTATCTGTTTCCATCTAATTAATAAGAGATGTATGTTTGTACTATTGTTTGATAATCCATATTTCTCTAGTAGGTTAAGTAATTACTTTGATTTTTTATATACCTTGTCACTATTCTGTGATTGACTTAAATTTGGTAGATTGCTTATTTATACAAATGCGTGGGAAGAAATATTAATGAACAGGACATCACAGCCATTGACAGTGGGGGTCGCCCTACTAATGTATTTCACATTACATTGTGCTTTTTTTCTTTTCTTTGATTAGTTTGTTTGAAGACTAGTTAATTTAGACCCACACTATAGGGCTTTAGGATTGAAGTGGCAAACTCAGTAAGATATTTGATTCAACATACTAGGCTTACTCACTAAACTCTATTCTCTTTATTGATTCCATTTCTTTGGGAATAGACGAATCGACACACATTATGCGGTTGGGACTTAACTATTTATTTTCAAATACTAAACAGTGTTTGTATTTGATTATTTTTAAGGTTTTAATCTTAATTTTTGAGACTAATCTTGCGTGATAGCAAATTTCTGACTTAATATGTTGATTAAATAATGAACAACTGATATACCTTTAATATACGATTATAAAAATATATGCTTGATTATTTCAATCAAACGATGTAGTATTTAATATTTCAATCGCCCAATTCATATTGATAAAAGTAAATAGAAGTGTAGTTAATGTGTATATAGGGAAGGTCTAGTTAAATATAGAAGTCAAAAAGAAAAAAGAAAAGGAAAAAAAATCTTTGTGCATTCCACAGACAAAGCCAATAGTAGTCAGTCATTGGGATTCGTGCTATGTAATAGTGGTAATTAGTAGTGTAAGTGATAGTCTTAATAGAAAATAAAAGAAACGAAAATAATACAACAATCTTGGGGTATTATTCACAGACAAAGCAATAGTAAGTCATCATACAGCTGCATGATGATGCGATACAATAGAATCCTCGTGAGAAAGCGTTGTCAATGGGTTCTGTGATCAAACTCCTATATAGAGTAAACCAAGTTCTCAACAATTTCCAATCCTACCTCTATCATGGAACAGGGTTCCATTGGGATCTTCCTTTAAGAGACTCATTCTCACCAACAACCCTAAGTTCATCCAATCATTACTCATTGAATGAATTACGTCGTCAGGTAAGTAATTAATTGTAAGTTTTAGTCCTTATACATTGTTTGATTTAGATCCAAATATAAAGTAACCAATTGGTGTTTGATGAACTCAAATTTAATTTGTTTTTTTTTTCCCATTTCTTTGCACACCGAGGATCTCCAGTAGTAATTGCCAAAAGACACCTGCGATAAGAATGTTAACCAAACCCTCGTTTCTTGAGCTTCCCCATGGAAAGCTTGGGAGGTTGAGTGGGGGGGGAAATATTCCCTCAAGGTCAAATTTGGCTAGCCAGGGAGGGAG
>JAKWJA010001074.1:0-43612 GCA_027704765.1 Solanum habrochaites | reverse complement strand
CTAAATACATCCCATCATTTCTGTAGTAGACCTCATGACATGCACCAGATAATTGATAGAAACATACCTCTTTCTGGCCCAATTACAATGACTGGAGGTAATCAATTATCAAAACTGGTACATTGAAGAAAAAACGATGTTCATGCTGATCCTGTGTCATAATAGGGGCCAAGTATCAACGTGGAAAAAATGTGCCTAATAATCCCCATGATCACAATCCATAGCGGGAGGAGCCATAGTACCGCATTCGGACCTCTGAACCGGCGTTGGGTGTTGGTGTCAGCCACCACGAGGCCGAAATTCCCTGATCAGATAACCCACTAGATAGCAGGTACTGGGGGTGATCAATTCTCGTCGGGTAGTTTGGGAAAAAGTGGAAACATTCACTCAATTAAAACTGGCCCGTGGAGAAGTTCATCTCTCCCCTTCCTCCGCCTAACTCTTATCACCTCCTCGGTATCGGTTAAGGAGTGCACCGCCCGTATCAGATGGGCTAGGTGCGAAAGTGTCCTCGTTCCATAGAGTACGTCCTCACACACCAAGACTCAAAAAAAAAGCCCAAACGTCCTCTTGCCGTTTCTGCTCAAAAATTTCGCTCGCCACCAAAAAACAGCCCCAGTGGCTGGCTACAAAAAATCTTTCATTGTCTTATAGTCCTTTGCTGAAGCTAAGGTTAGGGCGGTTACGTTGCTCCTAGTTCTAAAGCGCATCTGCAGAAAAATAGAGTGAAGATGGTCGGTGACCAAGAATCCTGTAATCGCCGCAGCAATACCAATTAGACGCAATAAGTACACGAACGAAGAATGAAGAGTGAATTTTCCTAAGTAAGCTTTATATTATCCTCTCAGAAAGTCAGGCTTAAACCGCCAAACTACCGTTCCGTTACGACTCATCTAGACGGCTGTCTTGTGTTAGAAACCATTGAACAACTAAGGGCGTTTGATACCAAGTTTGTGCACGACGCGGCAAAATCAGGGTAACGATGACTTGGCCCCACATTTAAACACATTCCCTCCTGAATGTTAGTCAGAACGCAGACCCATCTGTAAACTCTTAACATTTCAAGTGGGTATCCACGGAGGGAAAACCTGCGTGAAAGACTTGACACAAAATCCTTAATAAACACCAATGCAAATACTAGATATTATTATCCACCAAAATCTGAAAGTCTCCTCACAAGAACCTCTATCCAATTACCTTGTACCTAGGAATGTCTAAGAACAAAATAACTAAAAGCGAATAGTCAAATAGCCGGAAGTTCAAGGAGCATCAAGACTATAAAGGAATAGAGACACACAGTCCCAAGCTAGACGCATCTAAAGAATCACACACTGAAATATTCCAGATGAAGTGAAACTAAAGGCTAGATAAATCTGAGCGGTTGGAGTTTGAACAGTGACGGAAACAATATGTGCATGGCATATAGCACAAATAACAATGATGAACAAAAGAGGAAGTCGGGGGTCAGTAAACAGGGACCAGCAAAAAGAACGTACTATGTAAGAGAATCAATACAATAACGGCCAACTCAAAAATAGGGAAACAGAATCAAATTTCAATATAATGTCACAACTACAATACTCAAAAACATGTGCAATAACAACCATGATTCATCGAATAACTCAACCGAGTATCACACGATGAGGACTCAGCATCATACCATAAAGCTCATTTTGGTGGAATTAAGTTTATTTAGATTGAAATCTGTCATTATCTTTCAAGATTCATTAAAAAATCTTTCTGTACCTCTTAAATGTCGGTACGTGACCCTGTCCGAATCCTCTATTCAATTCTAATCCTGGATGCCAAAAGGAGGAAACTTGGTCAAACGTAACTCTGGACAGGGTGGGAAAAAAGAAAAAAAACCTAATACACGGCATAAAAAGGGCTAACGGCTATCTATCAACTGGTAAGCACGGAAGGGGAAAGAAACAGTGTGAACGTGCGACCAACTATCTATCCAATAAAGAGTTTAACTATCCTGTGTCGGAACGTACACTCCGATCCTCATATTCTATCCGGGTACCCGGAACGTGGCGACCCTAATGCCATATTGCTAATCCTTGTGTCGGACGATGGACACTGCTAAAATAAGGACTCCCGATTCCTCATATGTCATAATCTAATTCGTGGTACCGGACAAAAAGTAACGTGGCACCCGATCCAATATTCTATCCATGTGTCAAGGAACGTGAACACTGCCGAATCCTCAATATTCATGTTCTATCACTGGTACCAAAAAAAAAGGGAAAAAGAAAAGGAAGTAAGGCACCCTGTATCAACCTCACCCGTAAAATTCCTCAAGGCCTTCTTTTACACTAAGAATGCATCATCCAAAAATTCTCTCATTATAAATAAATTTATCAACCTTCTTAATTAATACTAATGCAGTCATCATTCTCATTACACTATAAATAATTCAAACAGCGAATTAGGAGTACTGATTACCATAAGATTTGGATAGTTCAATAAGCTCATCATCATGCTCATTGTTTTGGAATTCGATCGCAAATTTCAAATCATCATCAATGACAAGCTACAGACTTACTCACATGAGCAAGTTTGAATACATACGTATCACACATAATCTTAAGATATTTAAGGGGGCTCACTAACGAAGATCGTAACGAGAATAAAAACCATAACCTACAAAAATCCCCGGAGAGATGTGATCAAACATCTATCTTCTCAAATCCTTGCATCTCACTCTTCTTTTCGCTCGGTCTCAAAAAATACTACGTGTCTTTGTCTCCTCCTGCTCTTTCTGTTCTTTTCCTTTTGTTTTGGTTTATACTTCAACCCCCTTTCTTTGTTACCCTACATTAAAAGTGATATTAAGGGGTTTAAAGGATGACAATAAAACCCACTAATTACTGTAAGGTTAACACCATCTAATTTAAAAAACCCCCAAGGTCATTAACCTAAATGAATATTACGCCTCAATCTAATCTTTATAATTAAAATGAAAGGTATCCAAACGACCCGAAACCTAAAAACGTTTAAGATGAATCCTATTGGAAGATAATGTGGCCATGTGGAACGAACAATTAAAACTGAAAGCGCACCTTTGACTGGCCGATACGGCCATCAGACGTCCTTCAAAAAACACGGTCGTCGCAGCTCCCGTCGCACTTGCACGTAAAAAAGCCTGTGACAAGCGCACTATCACAGGGGGGGCTGTGACGGGTCCGTCTGTCCCTCCGCATTAACGGTCAGAAACGGGTCGTGTACTTAACTTGTACCAAAATTCGCAAAATTTGAAGTGTTTGGCCACGAAAACCACACGACACGGTCGATCGTTGTGTGAGGACAGGCGGTCCCTGCCAAGCTGCCTCACAATTTACATTTCCAACCAGCGCTCGAGATTTTCAGTACCCGAGCATTTCCAAAAGGGCTAATGGGCATGGAACGAGACGCAGAAAAGGGCGAAAAAAAAAGGCAGAAAGGGATCCTAACGACGAAAAACCGTCGTGAACTAGACGGTCGATCGTTACATCCGTCGCCAGCCAGTTTTACCACTACCAATAGAAATAAAAAATCGTGTTGCCAAAACGACTAACAGGTCAGTGATACACTTTATCATACTAAGAAAAAAATACCGTTTAATGGAATAGTAAATGAAACTTTATTTTAAAAAATACGGTATGTACATTTTATATTCCCCAAACAAGACCATAGCCCACATAATTGCATTTCATTAAAGTAAGTCAGGACATGGACATCACAATACCTACAACTTCAAAACTGGCCAAGTCAACATGCTTCTCATATAATCGAATACATATTAAAGTAACTCTATCATCAAGTCACATTAGCAACAAGCATGTTAAGAGTACATTTCAGCATGACTAAAGTAATTCAAGTATCCACAACCTTTATTAAGAAAATAAGTGCAATGACCAAGCAAAGCCCCATCACCTTACTCAATCAAGTTACTCAAGAAGTATCATGACCAACATCCCACTGCACATACCATAATATTTAATAGTACATAGTGTCATACTTATACAATATGGACCAACACATATTCATAAGAGAAACTAATCAACATATAGTATCAAAAATGTGGAAATTCATCAGATATATCATTAGCATTATAAACACATTCATCTATAAGAAAGTCTTCCTAATACTCCCTTCAAGGCTAACTAGTGCAATGTTTAGGTATATTTCCATACCCCTACCTAGACTAAGCTAAAACCCTTAGGTCATCTTAATTAGAGTTCAGTTCTTTAGTTAAATTTTCCTTTTGGGAACATCTTGCACTAACCGACTAGACAACATGAGCTAATGTTGAATCCGGTGTCTGGAATCTAACAACCCTAATACGGCTGAAGTATGGTCCAGGAGTACTAGACAAACATGCAACAACGTGGATTCACTAGATGGTATTTCTATGGAGGAAACATAGGTCAAGAACTAGAAGATATAGTTAGGACCCTCTTTATGATTGTCGCGCCCCATTTTTCATGAAAATGTGTTTTGTGCATGACCTAAAAACTCTTTTTGATTTTGAGTTTTGAAGAGTCGTCACCGAACGAATTAAGGCACGTTAGAGCACCTCTCTAACATAAGTAGTCTAGATAAGGTCACCGAACCTAAAAAATTGGTGAGGGTTCAAGTTAACTCAAGGGGATGGTGTTAGGCATCCCTCGAAGTCCACAAATTTTGGGTTCCCGGCCCGTCATCTCAGCATTTTAATGTGGGGTTTTAGAGGAGCAATTAAAGCACTTATTTTATTTATTAATATGCTTTGCTAACTGATGCAAATATTAAGCAACTAAATATCTTGTATTATTTAGTTAATTTAATCATGCAAGGCTATTGATTATCATTACATCACCAATTAAACACTAATTTGTCTTTTAATTTAGTATACGAGACTATATGATATAACAAGTCGAACAAAAAGCTCATATTAATTTTTTAATTGATTATTTTAACATGCTAAAAAGGTGATAGAAAGAATAAACACAACAAATACTAATAAATTAAATAAAGATAAGCTAGGAGATAAAAATAGTCAAATTAATAACCCAATAAATTTCTTACTTTTTTTTATTTTAAGGCACCCCAACGAAATTAATAAACAATTAAGATTACTTCAATTATTTATTATTTGAGCATGCTATCTATGTGATTAAAATATTTAGCAAATATTATGAATTTAATAAAGAGATAAACAAGAAGACATAATATGCATAAATAGATATAAAAATAATTCAATTTAATTTATTATGCCGCACCAAACAAGAATAGAATGTGCAAAATCAAATTTTGAAAAATTTTGAAAATTGTTTGGTGATTAATTAAAAAACAAAGTTTGTTTCTTTAAGGTCGATTCCACGATATTGTAATATCATAAGCGCACTTCCTCCACCATAGAAACAATTTTGTTTTGGTAGGTCAGTATAGAAAATAAATACAATTTATACTGTGAAGATTAATTAAAAAGTATTTATGTTTTTTAATATAGGCACACATAATAATTTATCTATATATACAATAATCCCGTTTTGAAATCATGGGTTTGGTGGTACTCCCGGGGACGCGTCGGCTTTTCATTTAAAAAACATTGGAATTAGAACTCGTAATCTTTTTACTTTCCCACCTACGTAGAATAGGATTAAATATTAATAATTTTATATTTATAATATATAATCTATCTCTATTTATACTTAATATATATATATATAATTATATATATATATTTAAAAATGTCATAAGCAATACCGGTGTTCAAAAGGAGGATGTGACAATTACGACAACATGTTAATAATCTTTGTAAAAACATAGTAGTACATTCATGTAGTCAATAAATTTAATTCGAAATTTTACAACGAAATATATTTTAAAGTCAAGCAATTGGTTAAATGCAACAAATTATTTTTATCTTATTTTAAAGAGATGTTATTGATTAGCAACACAATATCAATTGATTTATTTATTTAAAAGTTACAGAAAAATATGCACAACAAATTTTATTCTTTATTATGGGTATGCTGAAAATTTCTAAACCTATCAACATGATTTTTAAGTGATCAAAATGCTGCAAAAATTATTAAAACACAAAAGAAATTATAAAAGTTTAACCTATTAACCTACTAAGATTATTAGGATTTGGTTTTAACATGTCAACTTATTAGAATCTACTTTTAAGAAACTCATAAACAAATTTACTAAAACATTAAGCTGTTTGAAAATTGGATAGATACCATACCTATAAACAGTAATTCAGTGTTTAAATGAACATTTAAATCCATACCTATAGACAAAAATGCATGATTTCTAACTTTGACAATTACTGACTAAAACAAGTATTCATATAAACAATCCCCTCCCTAGGTGATCCCCAATATATTTTTTTTTTCATATTGAGAGTTACCGTTAGAGTATTATAATTATTACAAGTAACACTTATCCATAAAAACATAAACAAAATACAAGGTTCTTCCTTCTCTAATCTTTCCTTCTCTTGCGACTCTTCTAATCTTGAATCTTACATTCAAACCCTGCTAAAGGTAATATGCCACAATAACTGAATAATAAAATCAAGTATCAAATTTTCAATCTAGATTGCTGTTCACATAACAACACTAAACACCAAATAGTATGACTCATCATTGTCGCCATACATGGAAAGGGTACTGAAACTACTCGGATGCTATTTCTTTGTTTGTTTAATTTTTTTCAACACAACGAAAAATTCATAATTATGCAAAAAACAAATTTAATCTAATGAGAAGGGTTAAATTATAATATAAATGTTAAGTAACAACACTAACCTGTTAAGCGGAATAGACAATCATCAATGAAGTAATAAGTAAGGTTTTCGATCCACAACAGCAACACAACAATAAAGGGGCTAAAGGATGATTCAAAGATTTACTAGAGTTCTTACTTCTTTTTTAAGAATAGGAAGTAATATTTAAAGTATTTCAAGAAAAGCAAGGAGAGAGTGAGAGAGCAAAGTGTAATGAGAGAACTTGGGATAAAAGTGAATGAGTGTGTGATTTGAGAGTTAGTGTGTTCGTAAAGGGTCTTATTCATATAGCAAAGAGGGGGAGATAATAAGGAAAAGAAATTTTTCAAGGAAATCAATTAATTATCACAATTTCCTTATTTTAAAGGAGAGTCAAATCAGAAAAATTATAATGATTTTTTACCAAATATAAGCAAGAGAATAAAAGTAAACAATAATAGTTATATTTTCCCTTAAAAAAAATTAGTTACATCAGATTTCTAAAATCTTATGATACCGAATGTAAACAAATCGAATAATTCGGAAATATATATTATTTACATAAAGAAATACAACCAAAGTTATGATGTTCCTAAAGCAAGTAAGAAATTAGTAAAATTTTAAACTAGGTAAGCAATTCAGACTAACATAATTAAGAAAAAGATAAACAGAATATCTAAAAAAAAATAAACCTAAATATGCATAACATTATACAATCCACCCAAAATTATATAAAAGAAAAGAAGCATTTCCCAGCAAAGTAATTATGCCTATCTCATTCTAATTTTCCGTTACGAGAGCAAATAAATCTATTCATACTCAATTAGGCAAGTTGTACCGTTTTTTTCCAATATAGTCCTAACAAGAATTACCAACAGTGAGTTGGATTAAATAAACAGTCAGGCACAATTAGATTAACCTTTATCAACGTTCACTTGATAAATCTCAAAATCACAGAAAAAACTCAACATTTTGATCTCTTAAGAAAACTGAATATTTTATGGTCAATATCCGATGATGAAATATTTAATTCAACAATCGAAGATTTAACAGTAAATAGTCAAGACATGTTAAAATCCATTACAAGATCCAAAGTCAACAGTAAAATAGCAAGGCATTAAAATTCTCGTTGAAAACATTTCCTTTTTAATGCAAAACGACCAAAACTCTAAACTTAGACTAATTTCTTTTAAAATACGTGTTTAATAAAATAGCATTCCTAAAAAGGTTAAAGGTAGGTCACAATGGATTCAACCAGTGCCCCTTTGGTTTATTTGAGCATGAAGAATGATTTGTCCAAGCAACCAATGTTGACTAGTGCCAATTTTTTCCGACTCGACACCAGATGTCCAGTGGTGTCAATTGAATCGATGTATAGTTGAAAGGGGCCGACTGAGACGTTGATATTATCCACCTACAATTCTGGTTATCGACAAATCAGTCCATGCATAGTTCTGGATTCAGGAGCAAATAAAACTCTTTAAAATTGAAAGAGTGGTTAGATATTTGAAAAGTCGCAATATGGTCTTGAATGAACAAGATTAGAGTAGCGAGAATAGAGATCGAGAAGGCAGAAGAGCATGAAATAGAAGAGAGAAGAGCATGATAGAAAAGAGAGAAGAACATGAAACAGTGAGGTTTTAAGCCTTTGAGCAAGGTTCGTTAGGGCCTTCGTTGTGATAGGTGTCAGCACGATAATTTTAACTGAAGGGCGATTTAACTGACGGGGTGATTGGTCACACCTGCAAGTTCTTGTATTACTAGATAAAATGTTAGCTTATAAATAGAGAAAGTTTGACCAACAATGATAAAATATGAGCTCTTAAAAAAATGATAGAGGTGATAAGAAGTGTATCTTCTTTGAGTTTTTTGGTAGACTTTCTCTTAATTTGTCTAATAATTTCAAGCCATATCCTAAGAATAAAGTCAACTTCCAATAAATATGATATTATAAAGATATAATAATGTAGACAAAAATGTTTGGTTGTAAGGTAGATGTATTTAAGCATCCTTTTGTAAAACAGAAGAGTACGAATGTCAAATTGTATGATAGACGAGACTAAACATCACATTGTAAGGCGGAAGATCCTTAACATCCTATTGTAAGGTGGAAGATCCTAAATGTCGTATTGTAAGGCAAACGAGACTAAATGTCGTATTGTAAGGAGGAAGATCCTAAATATCTTTTTGTAAGGCGAAAGATCCTGAACATCCTATTATTTGGCAGAAGAGACTACATATCGTATTGTAAGGAAGACAAGCCTAAATATCATATTATAAGGCATAAGAGCCTAAATATCTTATTGTAAGGCAGAAGAGCCCAAACATCCCACTATAAGGAGAGAGAGCCTAAATGACGTATTATAAGGCAGACGAGCCTAAATATCGTATTGTAAGATACAAGAGCCTAAATATCCTATTGTAAGGCGGAAGATCCTAAACATCATTTTGTAAGGCGGAAGATCCTAAATGTCATATTGTAAGACAGACGAGCCTAAATATGCTATTTTAAGGCGGAAGAGCCTAAACGTCAAATTTTAATAAGTCGGGAGAACTTAAATATATATTCAGTCAGTCATAGAAGAAAGTTAATAATAGCCTCTTCAAAAAATAATATGAGGATAGTATGACATAAATAGTATCTCCTTGTATCAAATATGATAATACCCTTATATATAATTTATTCCTGCATTAAGAGAAAAATCATAAATTCAAAAGGCGAGAAATGGTCATACCTGTGGTTGTTTTGTCTTTAGAGTTGCATTCCATTCAGATTAATTTTTTGAGGATTTCTGCAAAATTTTTGACCAGTTTGGAGTATAAAATATATACTCACTTTTGCCCCAGTTTATTAGTAGGAAATTATTGAACCTGCTTTACTCAAAGAAAATTTTAAGTTCCAAAGAAAGTGTTTATCTTATATTCGGACATTAAGGCTCGATTTCGAATTTAACTGTCAATTATGTTCATGGATTTTTAATTATCCTAGATTTCAATTTGTAAAGGAGTGTTTTGAATGATCATGGGAATGACTAGATATTTATTTGATAGAGACCGGACCCATCAAGGGTTGCCTATGTATCCAAAAAGGAAATAAGGTCAAATATAGCTAAGATATTACAAGGAAAATTAAAGGAATGAGGAAAGTTCTAAGCATAAGCTCTAAGAATAATAATCATCTTTAAACATAAGAGTGTTGTCCTTATAAATTTCTCTATGTGATTTACGCTTCCTTGTAAAGTGCCTAGTGTACATCTTTGTAGATCTTCTTGAACAATGAATGTATTCGTTATAAAAGGATTGCAATTGTTGTTTTGTGGTCCTTGTTATACTATTATTTTTAATTTTTATATCAGATTCTGAATCTTATTTCTCAATGTTGCACATTCTTTAGTGTCATGACCTTGAATATTTGAATGATAGGCACATTTTTTTGATAGAACAAATTTTTAAGAATAGTGCTTGGGAATCCATCCATTTCTTGGTATTAAATGTCCCTTAGGCCTTAATCTCTGGAAAATGTAAGTTAAAGTTTCCCTTAATTGAGTGAAGGCACGAGGTTTTCTTACCTTATGTTGAGATATCTGCTGGTTAGAAGGCACAAGAATAGAATTAATTTGCTTAATATTCAGATTTCGTTGTTTCGGAGGTATAAAGGTTGATGCACCTTCATTCCAGTCCGCTAGTGAATATTTTAGGAGTTGATGAGGATATTGTGTATCAGTAATTCTTCAAGACTGAATATCATATTCTAACTTTTTTCAAATTCGAACTAGGCTTTCGAAACATTGAATAGCAGCGATGAACAGGGTTTTGTAGTATATACCCTCAAGTGACCTTATAAGAGTTTTGAACAACTCATATTCATGCGGTAAATGACGTATCTTGAAGGCTTCCATTCTCTACCATATGACATATTCCTCAAAAGATTCATGACATAATTTGTTCACTTTGAGCAAATTGAACAGTGTAGGGTCAACCTTCTTATTAAACTTGTATTATTCCACAAAGTCTCGAGCCATGTCTTCCAATGCAAGGCATTTTTCAAAGTCTTGTTTGACGTATTAAGTGAAGGCTAGTTCTAATAATCTTTGAATAAATAACCTCATTAGGAGAGGTTAATTGTTTTCTAAGCCAGATAGCATGCTTCAAAAATCTTTTAGATGTGCCATTGGATTACCACGTCCGTCGAACATGTTAAATTTTGGAATTTTAAATCCCGATGACAATTCAACTCCTAGGTATAGACATAATCTTTTATACCTCAGTTCATGAGCAGATATTTAGTTTAAGTCTCCATTTCACCTTTTCTCAAAGTCCATGCTTTTTCTCTTCAGTGCATCTATCTTAGACTTCCTATTTTGGTCACCTATTTCCCTCATATTATAAGCATCAGTTAAGAAATGCGTGGTTGGAAGACCTTTGTTTGTAAGAGGGTGTTGAGAGGATAGGATGAGAATAGAATGGGTCCAAGGTACTTTGTATGGGAGAGAAGAGGTGGTTTTTTTGAGGTTAAACATATTTGTCATATTGCAGGTTCTTAGACGAGCCCAAAATCCAAACACAAAATATAGTTATTATATAGTGAGCCAAAGTTATAATTTCAAATTAATGACACAATACCCTCAAAGTGGGAAAATTATAATAGTTATTAGAATCAGGTCACATAATTGATTCAAGTTATACTTTAACAATTTGAAGTTTAGAGTCAAAGAAAGCTTTTAAATCCATTTTTACATAATTACTTTATTTAAATATGATGATCAAATATAAATATAAGTATGCAATTTGTCTAGAGGGTGTTGGGCCCTTTAGACGATAGAGTGTCTATTAATTATGTGGATTGACAACAAGGGTCAAACCACCTAGGGATTGTGCCACATGTATGACCTAACAAAGACTTCTAAGAGTTGCATTGACACGGACTTGAAAGGGATTCTATGCGAGAGGCTCGTGATTTTTCGGTAGTAAAACTATCCGTCATGTCCACGCATATGCCGACTCTCTAGGTGTTTGAAGTGAAATGAAGTAGTTGGAAGAGGTGCAAAGGCACAACATCACGAGAACAAAATAAAAAGGAAGATTGTCTCAAAGGGAGGAATTATGAGCGGAATGACAATTAACAAAACAATAAACACTTGGCATTGATATTGGAAAGTTATAACATGTAGACAATTTATAAAGAGATAAATAAATAAATAAATAAAGGAAAATAAAAATATAAACATATTAAAAATCACGTAAATAAGGAAAGAATGTAAACATGCAAGGAAACAAATAATGGGAAAGTAAAAACGTGAAACATGGTAATAAAAAAATAGGAAAGAGGGAAAGGGGTGGACCATCGAAAGAAGATAGTAAATAAAGCAACAAAATATTAACTAAACATGGTAACCACCTAAAAAAAGTGAAATAACCAAAATAAAGTAAACCCACATAAATAAGCATGAAAAACCAAATAGTAAGAACCTAATATCCCTAGTAGAGTCATCATTTTGTCGCGCCACATTTTTCTTCAAAACGAGTTTTTTGCACGACATAACAATTCTTTTGGATTTTGAGTTTTGAAGAGTCGCCACCTAACGAATTAAGGCGCGTTAGGGAACCTATCTAACTTAACTAGTCTAACTAAGGTTACCCAACTAGACAAACGGGTAAGAGTTCAAATAAACTCGAGGGGAAGGTGTTAGGCATCCCTCGAGATCCTAAAATGTGGTTCCCGGCCGTATCTAATGGATTTTATGTGGGGTTATAATTATTAATTAAGGTCACTTCATTATTATTAATTAATATGCTTTCTATGTGAGGACATAAAATTGAGCAATTAAAAATATTTTTTTATTATTTTAGTTAATTTAAACCTGCAGGGCTAGATGATAACAATAAACAAACAATTAAACTCACTTTTCTTTTAATTTAGCATAACGAGACTATATGATCTAACAAGTCGAACAAAACCAACCTCATAGTAGTATTTTAAATGATTATTTCATCATCTCAAAAAGGTGATAGAACATAATAACACAAATACTATAAATTAAATAAAGATAAGTGAGGAGACAAAACAGACAAATGATAAGCCTTAATTTTCTAATTTTTTTATTTTAACTCTTACCCCGATAAATTAAACTACAAACATAAATTACTTCAATATTTTTTATTTTTAGCATACGATCTATGTGATTAAATAATTGAACAAATATTAATAAATCAAATTAATGATATAAACCAGAACCCATAATATGCACAAATAGATAGAAAATATTAAATTAATTTTAATTATGCCCGCACCAAACAAGAATAACCATTGCGAAAATATTGTTTGAAAATTGAGCAATTTTTGATCTAATTTTCATAAAAAGCTAATGTTGTTTTCTTGGTATAAGATGAAAATGCCACGATATTATGAATCAACGCTCCTCCACAATAAAACATTTTGTTTTGAGTCGGCCTTTAGAAAAATCATAAAATCTATCTTTGAGACACTAAAGAAAAGGATTGTAGTTTTGCATTAGGCCATGAATATTTATATACTAATACACATAATACTTTTTGAAAATTATAGGTAGGTGGTGCTCCCGGGGACGCGTCGGCTTAATTTAATAAAACATTGGAGTTAGACCTCGTAATTCCTTTGACTTTCCCACTAACGATACATTAGGAGACAATACTTATAATTTATAAATATACATGATATGGTCTAACCCTTGTATAACATCATCATCATAGCTCAACCGTAATTTTATGAGTATTTTCCTTTCATTACAATTCACATAGGCGAGGTTAGCACATTTACATAGCACAGCATGATAACCCACATTGGTGAATCATTCACCATCCTTATAACATTTACATCTGAAGCCGACACCTCATAACCATAGTCAAGACATTTCAATTCAACATCATACCAGCCTACATATCCTAATACAAGGAATACTCCCACACAACATCATGACTTAATCACAGTTAACCACAATTTGAATTAAAAACATACCAAATCTCATTCATATTTCATCATCAAGGTCTTACAATCAACCCTTATATCAACCCAATTAGGGTATAACATCATCATAATCAACCCTTATATCAACCCAACTAGGGTATAATAACATCATAATTCAATGACAAATATAATAACAAGGCTAGAAGAATCACTACATCACAATTCAATACAATCATAGCTTAAGACCAGATACTTAGGTAAATTCAGAACATACCTTTTAACCTGGATCAATTCTCAATAACTAGCATATAGAATCCATAAATCAGCAAATAAATTATTAATTAGTATAAAAACACCATCTATTAGCAATTAAAAAAATAATTAAGTCAATTAAACCAATACAATACAATTCATATCAAGATCATCACCTAGGGTTAATGGGTAAAGGTCGTCTTCTACAAACTAGACCAAACCATCAAGACATATCATAATTGACTTAAATTACATTTTATAATATTCATAATATATAAAATAAAACATAAACAAGTAAATTCATAACATAAATTTTGAGATTAGGAAAGAACCATTTGAAAACTCAACTTTTGAAAATAGTTTGAAGGAATCCTTTGAGGAAAGAGGTCTCAAAGGTGAATTATATTCCATACCATAATATTTGATGAAGAGTTGATGGTGAAATCCCCTCTTTATAGCCCCTAAAACCTCCCCTATTTTTTTCTTTAATGATGTCTTCCAATAGAGAGAGAAAGAAGAGAGAAGGAATAGAGTTTTGTTTTGTGAGTTGTAATTAGTCTAATGGGGTTGGGATCTTTTTATGGGGGGTTAATTAACTTAATTGGACTTTCCTTAATCCCTAAATAACATACAAACCACTTAATTAATTATCAAGACTTAGTCAAAATGTGCAGGAGATTTGGACCCACAAAGACGAGTCCTCAACCAACGTTCCCTCTATAAGTCGACGACCCCCCCGTTTTCGTGCTACACAATCGTAGTTTTGGTCAGAAACTGTGTACATAAGTACCTAAAAAGAATTGTATAAGTTTTGGTCTACCAATTGCAGTGACGCCTCGTCGATAAACACACGCCACATGAATGCCCTTTCGTGGGTGCACGCTACCCTGACAATGTTTGACTCCAAACGCAAGGGTCCTTCTCAAGGGACCTTAATTGGTCCTTGGGGAGTCGTACGCAGACGTTTTAAATGTGATTCAACTTCAACACATTTTATAAAGCCTTCCACAAATTTTCATGATTTTCCGACTTCTTAAATCTTGTAAAATAGTGTAAGGAATGCAAGTACCTCCTTGAACAAGTTTTTCGACGTTATGACGTTCTTGGACGTTTAGGTGTCTAGAATTCCTAAATGACTTATATTCACTAACATGGACCTAAAAAATAGTATGTAGACCTTATTACACTTATGTTAGGCTCTAGAACATGTCTTCAATTTTTGAAGTTCTACATTATCTCCCCCTTAGGAACATTCTTCCCTGAATGACCCAAAAAATCTTTAAGAAGGAAGGAATAGACTCAAGACTAGATTCCCAACAAACAATCAATACATAAAAACATTAATCACATCACTTACACAAGGCAATTCAAAACTTCAATTACCACAGATAAGTCTCAACATTACATTATGAGGAAATATCATTCTCACAACAACAAGAGCACAAAATAAAATTTATGAGCCAATTATGGCAAAGTTCAACTTATAAACATGCTACATATCATTTCATAAAGATTCACCATATCAAAATGCACAACCTAACTCAAAACAAGCAACATTGCAAATTTTTTCAAGTCAAAATGCACATTCACTGTAATGACATCAAAATTCACCTTTTGCAAAACTTCACTAAAAGTAAAAGAAAATTCAAATTTTTTAAATCATTATTTTTATTATTAATAAGAACAATTAACCATGGTTATCAAATATATGAGGGTAACGGGACTTCATGTGGGACTCGACCTCTCATGTTGCACCATCAACTAGGTGATTCTTCCGTAACACCTTTATGGAAACAACCTCTTTATTCCTTAACTTCTTTAGTTGACTATCAAAGATTTGAATAGAAACTTCCTCTTAAGAGAGGTTATCCTCTACACCAAGACCCTTTAGAGGAAGAATAGACTCGGGATCACCGATACACTTTTAAGCATGGAAACATGGAAAACCGGATGAACCAAAGCTAATTCACTAGGCAACCTTATCAATACTTCCAAAAATTTCATAGGGACCCACATAATGAGGACTCAACTTCCTGTTTTTTCCAAATCTAACCACCCCTATCATAAGAAAAATTTTCAAATACACTTTATTACCCTCTTAAAGTGTATTGCAGATCTCTTCTTCTATGATCCGCATAAGACTTTTACCGAATATAGGCCGTGTGAAAGGGAGTTTTTATTATATGAACTTTCTCGAAAGACTTATAAATCAAATCAAAAACAAGAATAAAAGTCTCACCTACTTCAAACCACCCTATTGGAGACCTACAACCTCTATTATACAAGGTTTTATAATTAGCCATACAGATGGATGAATTAAAACTATTATTTTAAGCAAACTCCACCAAAGGCAAATGCTTTATCCCATGTTCCCTTGAAATGAATAATAAAATCCCTAAGCATATCCTCAAGGGTTTGAATAATACTGGCCTTTACCATTCGTATGGGGATTAAAAGAGGTACTTAACGTTACCTTGATACCCAACCCTTCTTCGAATTACCTCCAAAACTTAGATGTGAATTTTGCACCACTATACAATGCGATGGATAATGGAATACCATGGCGACACAAAATTTCATCTATGAATATCCTAGCATAATCTTTCACCAATTAAGTAGACTTGATGGGAATAAAATGAGCTGACTTTGTCAATATATCCACAACCACCCATATGGAGTCATATTTCCTTTGAGTTTGAGGTAAACCCACTACAAAATCCATATTGATGTCTTCCAATATATAGTAGGAACTTCTATTTCTTGTAGTAAGCAACCTATCTTTTGATGTTCAGCTTTCACTTGTTGGAAATTTGTTTCTATGTCCTTCTTCAAACAATAGTCTAGGTAAATTTTGAGGTCGGTGGAATTTGATGGTCATATCTTGTCAAACCTGGATGAATGGAGTAACCGGATCCATGGGCTTCTTTAAGTATCTGGTTCCTCAACCCATCTACATTGGTACCTCAAACACCATCCCCCTTAAGGAGAATGACTCATTATGCTTACCAAGAACCAATCTCTTCAACTTTATCAATGACTGATCAAGGAGTTGTTTGGTTTTCACCTCTACTACAAAAGATGACTCGAAGTTATGATGGACCATGAAACAACCATTTGGAGAATCTTAAAACCTCACAGCCAACCTATGAACATCTTTCACTAGGACTTTCTTGGCTTTATCTACATGAGATACAATACCCATGGATAATAAACTTAGAGCATCGACCACCACAATTCCCTTGACGGGGGTGATAGAGTATACTCATGTCATAATCCTTCAACAATTCTAACCACCTTCTTTGTTAGAGATTCAAATCATTTTGAGTAAACACATACTGGAGACTGTTCTGGTCGAAATACACATCAAATCGGACACCAGACAAGTAATGCCTCCATATTTTCAAGGAAAATACCACAACCACTAATTCAAGAAAACGAGTTGGATAGTTTCTCTCATGCACCTTTAAGTTGTATAGAAGCATAAATTTTGAGATTGGGAATGACCCTAATGAAAACTCAACTTTTAAAAATACTTTGAAGGAATTCTTTGCAGAAAGAGGTCTCAAAGGTGAATTATATTCCATACCTTAAGCCTTGATAAAAAATTTATTGTGAATTAATAACTTTCCGTCCCCTAAAACCTTCCACTAGATTGGTATTCAATGGTGTCTTCCAATAGAGGAGATAGAAGGAAGAGTTTTTTTTTATGAGTTGTGATTAGTCTAATGGGGTTGGGGTCTTTATATGGGGGGGGGGGGTAAATAACTTAATTAGACTTCCCTTAATCCCTAGGTAACCACCAAACCCCGTAACCAGTAATTTATTGTTTAAGACTTAGTCAGACTATGCTGGAAATTTGGACCCTTACAGACAAGGCCTCGACCAACGGTCCGTCAGTGAGTCGATGACAACCCCCCTTTCGTGATGCACATCTGTAAATTTTGTTTGAGATTGTGAACATAAGGCCCTCCAACGAATTTGCTAAGTTTTTTTCAACGGATGTCAGCAACGCACCTTCGGTCAAAACATGCCCCATAGATGTCCTTTAATGGGTGCACACTGCCCCGACAATGTTTGACTGCAAACACAAGGGTGCTCCTCAAGAGACCTTGGTTAGTCCTTGGGGAGTCGTACCCGGACATTGGAACTATGAATCAACTTAAATACATTTTAGAGACCCATTCCACAAATTTTAATCATTTACGACTTCTAATAGTTAGTCAAATAGGCTAAGGCACGCGCATACCTCCTTGAACTAGTTTGCGGACGTTATTGACGTTCTCGGACGTTTTGGTATCTATACTTTCAAAATGACTTATATTCATTAATATGAACCTTAAAATAGTGTCTTAACCTTATGACACTTATATTAGGCTCTAGAACATATCTTGAATTTACAAAGCATTACACGCATCCACAAATCTCCAATAATAACCTACTAGACCTAAGAAGCTCTTACTGTCGGTTGTAGTCAATGGTCTAGGAAAATATTTTACAACCTAAGTTTTACTTGGTATAAGATAAACTACCTCACTAGACAAGATATGATCAAGAAATTCCACCGACCTCAACTAAAACTCACACTTGCTTTACTTTGCAAGTAATTGATTCTCCTTAAATAATTGCAACACCACCCTCAAATGGTTCATTTGATCACCCTTATTTTTTGAATATACCAAGATGTCGTCAGTGAAGACAATGAGAAATGAATCTAGTTAATTTTGAAATACCATATTCATGATATTTATAAACACTGACGGGGCATTCGTGAGACCAAAGGATATTACTAAGAAGTCACAGTGAGCATATCTAGTCCGAAATGACGTCTTTGGTAGATCCTGACCTCACATCCTAGGTTGATGATACCCCCATCTCAAGTCAATCTTTGAAAAGTAGCTTGCCCCTTGGAGTTGATCAAACAATTCGTCAATCCGAGGTATAGGATACTTCTCTTAATACTGACTTTATAGAGTTGGCAATAATCAATAAACATTCTAAAGGACGCGTCCTTATTCTTCACAAATAAAACAGGAGCACCCATGGAGAAATACTAGGTTTAATGAAGCCTTTGTCTAGTAAATCTTTGAGTTGATCCTTCAACTCTTTCAATTTGGACTTATCCATCCGATAAGAAATTTAAAATGGATTTCAATCCTTTATAAGTATTTACCAAAATTAATTTCACGTTCGGGATGAATACCGGGAAGGTCATTAGGAAATACCTCTTGAAATTCCCTCACTATAGGGACCAACTCAATGGGAGGAATTTAGGGGTCTAAATCTTGGACTCGTACTATATGGTATAAACACCCTTTAGAGATAATTTTGCTTGCTTTCAAACAACAAATGATAAGACACGTAGGAATAGAATTTCCGCACATCCACAATAAAATAGTCTCATTTGGAAAGTTAAACTTCACCACCCTCTTTCTACAATCTATAGAAGCAAAGAAATCATGCAAGCAATCCATACCAAAAATGACATCAAAATCAATTCTATTGAGTTCTATTAGCTCTACATAAGAAACTCTATTGGCCAACATTATAGGACAATTTCTATACACCCCTTTTTCAACAACCGACTAAACCACCGGGATAGACACTATAAAAGGTTCATGCAATATATTGGGAAAAATATAAAACCTTTTAGCTACCAGAGGTGTAAAAAATGATAAGGTATCACCGGCATCAAGTAAAGCACATACATAAATAGAGAAAACTTTCAACATACCGGTCACCACGTCGGGAGAACTCTCATGCTCACCTCTATAGAAGAGAGCATATAAGTGATTCTTCTTCGGAGCCTCATTATAACCACTTGGTTAAGTTTGACCAGTACCCTTGTCTTGTACCTCCACAATAGGGAAATCCCTAACCCTGTGGACACTCTTGCCACAACAAAAGCAAATTCAATTCAAACTAGACATTCTCCAAGATGACCTTTTCCACACTTGGGACAATAGGCTTCTTGTTCGATGAACTATTATCCCTTCCTTTTGTTGGCATAGGATTAGACACCCTATTATAACGAGCCTTAGGGAACTTGGAAGGAACTTGATAGGATACCCTATTCTTAATCCTAGGCTTGTCTTGAATCTCAAGCCTACTCTATGAAAATCCACAATCAAAAGTTGTTGCCCTCTTGACATGTCTACTTTTCCTCTTAGCCCTTGCCTCTTCCACTAGGTAAGCATGAATGATGAGACGAGAAATGTTCATATTGTCGTGTAGATTAGCCTAATTACACTTCTATAGAAAGTTATTTTTACATTCCCGTTACAAAGCAGTTCATTTCATCTCCAAGGTCTGAAAAAAAAACAGGAGCATATTTTGACAATTGAGTGAATTTGAAAGTGTATTCAAGAACACTCATACCTCCTTGAGGAAGGTTGATGAACTCCAGCACCTTGGATTCCTTTTTCTTACTATATAAGAAACTATCAAGAAAAATCTTCTTGAAAACATCCTAAGTCAACGGCCCACACCTTAATGGTCTTTTATCCCTCCATTGGATATACCATGTTTGGGAAATATCTTTGAGTTGGTAAGTGGATAACTCAGACTTCTCACTAGTAGACAACCCCATAGCATAGAGGATCTTGTAGATTTCATCAATGAACTCTTAGATGTATTATTCATCCATGGACCAATAAAAACAAGGAGGGTTCATCCTATTAACTCCTTTAGACGGGAGGCCATGGTAGCAACTTGTTGGTATGCTCGGAGTACAACCTCCTGATTAGATTGGGTCTTCATGGCTTGTGCTTGAGTAGCGGAGGATAGTGATTGGTTAGTAATGTCTTGGGCCATTTGGAAAAGAGCAGCCATTATGGACTCATCCAACTACGTAGGAGGAGTGATTGTGTCTTGGTTATCATTGAAATCTTCCTCAAGAGGAGGAGCTTGATTACCACGTGAAAAAACTCCCGCATTTGAAATCTCTTCTTTAAGTCTTCATATCTCATTCCTTCGTGTATTCATTGACTATAATCACAATAAAAGGATTATATGCTGAAACACATAAAGCTAACATTCTAAAGGGACAATATTAGACTTCCATGAAAGTGAGAGTTTCCTAAGCATCTCATAGATCCCTATTCATAAATGTGACGCACTTTGCAATTATGAATACCAACATACATAGACGTTATTTAGAGTGACATCAACTTAATGAAAATTAACCTGATGCTCTAATACAATGTTTGTTACATCCGGGAATATCCCCTAGGCAAAACTAGTGTCGGCGTCCTCTTTAAGAACTATGACTAGTATCTTAGCTCACATCATCACATTCATAGGTCAAATTTAGTGAAAAATTTAAAAATATTCATATATTCTACTCTAGGGTTTAGGTACACCTATACATAAACATAATAAATATATATCGAGTATACATAGACCCTTCGTGAAGGAAGATTACTTAGTCTTTTATTTTTATTGCACATAGATATATAATATATATCATAGTCTTGAAACAGTTGTCTCATCTCCTGACCATCTAATAAGATGATATTAAATTGGGCCTAGTCCTTACATAATTTAAATAAGACAACATATAGGTCATAAAATGTTTAATATCCAAATGAAAAGGAAAAAAATACAAGTCTTAATACTTAAAACAACATCATAGGTTTGATAGTCGCATTTCCCTAGGAAAGTGAGGACATACTCAACTTGAATGATCAAGAATTCCAAGTCGTCTTCAATTCGTCTCCAAAAGCCCTTCAATGCCCGAAACCTTAAATGTTGGGGAAAAGAAAGAAATGGGGTTAGTACATCACTTGTACTAAGTTTGAGACCATATGCGCACACATATCATAACAACATGATAAAAGAGGACCTTTCATTTAGTATGCAATTTACATCGAAAACCTTTATGCACATTGAACAAGACTATACCTAAGTAGTAAGGCATATTCACTAACTCATAGGCATGTACATCACAAGACCAACAACATCAAAACTAGTTAAGCGAACATGCATATCATGTTTGAATACATTGTAAAGTAACTCTATCATCAAGTCATAAATAATCACAAGCATGAATAAGAGTTCATTATAGCATAATCAAAGCAAGACAATTACCCATGAACCCTGATCAATTCAACAAGTGCAGGGACCAAGCAAAGCTACATAACTTACTCAATCAAGTAAACAAATAAGAATCATGTCTAACCGCTTACTTCACCTGACATAGCATTTAAGAGTACATATCATCTTACTTTAACAATATAGGTACATATCATCATACTTTTACAATGTAGACCAAAACATATTCATAAGTGGAACTAATAAACATATAGTATAAACAATGTGCAAGTTCACCACATACATATCATATACCATCATAAGCATATTCATACATGACAACATTCTCCTAAGGTTTTCCTCAAGGCGTAGTGGTGCAAGGCATGGGTAGAGTCCCATACCTCTACCTAAGCTAACTCAAACTCTCACGTCACCCTAGTTATTTTGTACTTCATAACTTCATTTTACTTTAGGGAATACTTGCCTTAACCGAAATAGTACACAAAATCTAAATGTGCAATTCAGGGTTGTAAACCCTTACACAGAAAGAAGGTTGTCTACCGGACAAAGTAGAACCAAACCTAAACGTAAATTTCTAGTTAGATCAACTAGATAGTCTTCAAATGGGGGAAACATAGTAAAAGAACCAAGAAATAGGTATAATCCCTCTACATACCACTTAGCAATTGGGGCCTCCTCTCATGAGAATCTAATGGATGAGTATCCCTAATAGGGGAGTCAACACCTCTAATGAAACTATAGGTTCAATCTTCCTCTATGGGAAGCCATTACCTGCTTTTGTCAAGTTCACTCGGTGCCAAGCTAAGTCCCTTTTTTGAAATGTCTTTGTTATTCAACATAGCTTATTGTAGGTTGTACGGTATAACCTTTGTATAACATCATCATCATCACAACCGAATAATAATTGCATCAGTATAATCCTTTGATTACAATTCATGTAAGTGAGGTTTGAACACTTATATATCACTTCATAATACGACAGATTGGTAAATCATTTACCATCCTTATAACATTTACACCTTAGACAACACCTCACATACCATATTCAAGACATTTCTATTAAATAGCATACCAACCCTATCAATCCTAATGCAAGGAATACTCCCACACAACATCATGACTTAAACACAATTAACCGTAATTTGAAGTAAAGAGTAGGTATCAAAAGACTTGTAAAGTTTCCTTCATAATTCATCACCAAGGTCTTATAATTTACCATTAATTCAACCCAATAATGAAATAACATCAATATAATTCAATTATAAACATTTTAACAGGGCTAAAGGAATAACTATATCACAATTCAATACTAGTACACAACTTAAGACAAGATACTTAGGTGAAACTCACAATATACTTCATAACCTAGATCACTTCTTAATAACTAGAATGAAAGGACTATAACTATCCCTAATTCATGTATAATTAGTATAAAAACATCATCTAGTTGTAATTCAAAAAATAACAAAATCCATGAGATAACTAAAACATAATTTATATCAAGATCATAACCTAGGGTTAAGGGGTAAGGGCCATTTTCTACTAACTAGACCAACCCATCAACATATATCATATTAAAGTTGGAAAACATGTTAATATATTCATACAATCCGAATTCACTTATAAACAAATGAATTAATAACATAATTTTCGAGATTGAATAAACCCACTTTAAAAACTAACATTGCGAATCACTTTAATGTAACCCTTTGTGGAACAAGGTCTCAAAGGTTAGAGAGATATCATACCTTGCTAATTGATGAAGATTTATGGTGAAACTTAAATCATTGCATACCTGAAACCCTCCCATAGCTTGGGTTTTAATGGAGTTCTTCACTAGAGAGAGAGAGAATAGAGAAGGAAGAGAGTTTAGGTTTGTGAGTTATGAGAGATTAGGTTAGTTTAATGGGGTTGGAGTATTTATATAAGGTTTTAATTTACTTAATTAGACTTTCCTTAAACCCCAACTAACAACCTAACCCCTTAAGTAATTAATTGGAACTAACTTAAAATTAATGAAAATCAAGCTTTCACAGACGACGCCATGATCGACGGATCGTGGGTCAATCGACCACCATCCCCCCTTCCATGCTGAACATCCGTTGTTTGATTCAGAAACTGGTACAGATGTAGACCCCTGTCGATACACACACACCCCATCTATTCCCTTAGTGGGTGCATACTGACTAGGAATTCTTTGGCTCCATAAATGAAGCCCTCGGATTGTCATTGAGGAGTCATACCTGGACGCTTTTACTATGCAACTACTTAAACATATGTTATAAACCCTTCCACCAATTTTCATCATTTTCCTACTTTTAAAAGCTAGTCATATAGGCTAAGTCATGCTAACACCTAATTGAACTAGTTTCCGAACGTCTTGGATGTTCTTGGGTATTTTGGTTTCTAGACTTTCTAAATGACTTATATTTATTAAAATGGACCTTAAAACAATATCTACACCTTATCACACCTACGTTAGGCTTTAGAACACATCTTGGATTTTCGAAATTTTACATTATAATGCTCATGAATGTTATTATACATGTTTACTGCAATATACTTGATGATGTTGATCTTGTATTATACGTAGTTCGTATGTTGAAGTGTGTTGATTATGAAAATGACTTATGTTATTGTGACCCTTATGATGTATATGCTTTCTTGTGTCTGCACTAAAGATTTTCAAATGACTTAGCCTATTTTCTAAACTAAATATCCCTTTCTCCTGTATTCTGTCTCCACCCGCAAGTACCCCCTAGAAATTGGGGAGAACCCTTGTATCGGGACAAGGAGTACTTCCCCCTTTGGGGTCTTGTACAAGCCCTTTTTACATTCGTTCGTTAAATAGGACATGAGAAGTATTGCGGAACTAAAAATTTTCACGACATTTAATATAGAAAGGAATCTTTTATAAACACTAAGAAAGTCTAAGTGTCACAAGAGATCTTAAATGTACGACGTAAAAATCATAGGGACACGACCCTTTACATTTGAAAGAAATACATAATAAGAACTAACACAAAAGTAAAAGAATTTAGACCTATGCCCTCTAATATATGAGGACATACTTTGTCAATAAGAGAACAGATTCCCAAGCTTTACCTTCTAGACTTCTTTTTTCCTCCAAACCTATACTTACAGAGTAAAGAAAAGTATGGTGTTATTACAAAAATGTACTACAGATGACATATGCAAAAACATGCAAAAAAGAGATTTTAGTATAAATATATATTTTCATGACAAGTTAGTAAAACATTCATCAATATTAAAGTAAAACAACTTAAGAATCATCATTTAGCACTTACAGAAGGATTTCTATAATTTTTCACAAAATGACCTTTACAGTAAGCTACAAAATTGTTATAGTGAACCCTTTCAACTTAGAGTGAATTCATTTTGGAAAAAAATATTGAACTCCCAAAGTCAGGTCAAGAAGAAGTGAACTCATTTTGTCAAGGATATCTCGCCTAGGGAGAACAAGTCCCCACTCAATGATTAAACGTTAGAAGAACACTCTTATGACAAACCAAGACATCCCTTTCGGAATGACGACTTAGTGCAATTAGTAGAAGGCTTCCCATTCCACCACATACCCTAAGTAGTACACTCTTTTAGAAAACTAAGCTCATTCAATCATATAGGGTTTACCAAGACTCCCCTTTTGGAATGCCTAGCTAGTGCAATGAATAGATAGCGTCCCATTCCACCACCTACCTAAATTGTGCAACTTAGTACATTCATTACTTTTGTGGGGTTAGCTTAACCTACATAGGCCATGAGAACTAGACATGGAATCCCGATACAACCCATATTGGAAAAGTTTCCCCCCACTTGCCTAGAGTGAGGTCTTTTCTTATAGATTTTACATGGTTTTCCCAATAGCTACACCTATGCGAGAACATAGTTAATGTATAAGGAGATTTCTACTTAGTAACTCACTTTCTACTAACAAGGAGTACTCATTTAAAGAGGTACATTTGGTCCAACATCTCTACTCACAATGTGTGCCAACCCCTTCTTCAAATCCTCTATGTGATAACAATAACTCCCCCACGAAGTCCTAAACATTCATCACTAAAGATCAAGGATAACTTTTGGAAACCACATTTGTACTCACAATTGGTTTTCATAATCCAACCTACATTATAAAGATTTTGGGAGGTAGTTAGGTTGCTACTAAACAGTTCGTCTCCACTCACTATGAGTTTTCACCCCAAAACTCCCCTCTTCATTCACATTCTTTAAGTTCATTAATTCACTAATTCAAAGTGTGTACGTGTGTGTATATGTGAGCACACCTTGCAAAATAGCATCATTTAATTTACATTCAATTTTATACATGCTTAGACCTTCATTCATCACATTACACACTTAAACATGCTTCACTTGGTCATATAATCCATAAAGACAATCTCTAGCATACTTCTCATAATAAGATTCATAAGTCATATTAAAAAGAATAACATCATAATCATCTTACTCCACATAATATGTGTTCATGGCCGCTTTCAAAACATAGAAGTAACATACATACAATTAAAGGTTCAAAATACACATTATAAGAACTATCTTCATTATAACTTAATTTAATACATTACGCATACCATGTATATTCAAATTAATCAATAAACACCTCTACCAAAAAGGTGGACCATACCACTCAAGAGAATTTAATAAATAAAGCATAAAAATATAACCAACTTTCCCCTTTATCAAATATTCCATCACCTATAGTAATTTATACAACAATTCATCATAATATAGACCTTAGAGAAGTAGCACAATAACATTAACCCGAAGAAACCAAAGGTCAAAGACTACAAATTCATGCTCATTTAACTCATTCCTTAAGAAAAAAAATGATAATAAAGCTTTAACATATTTACATTGATGTTTAAGAATTAAAATCACAAACTAAAATTTGAAACATCATATTTGAATCATATAAAACATTTTTATGCAATACCCATATTTAGAGTTAAAGGTAGCAGAAGTTTGGGTTGAAAACCCTTTTTTAAAATTAATTAGAAAGGACTCCTTGAATGAAAGGGAGTTCAAGGATGACAACATTACCTAACATTGAAAAAAACCTATTGAATTTTGATGAAGAAACGTCCACCAACATCCCTTCTTAGTTCCTTCTTCTTCTACCTTCTATGGATGTTTGAGAGAGTTTTATTGAGGGAAGGGTTTTGGGTTTTAGAAACTGAGATCTAAAATTAGGTAGTAAAGTTTAAAATATGTTAATATACCTAAAAACCCTAAACATATCACTCAACGTTCAAACAATACTTGTGTTAAATTTACAAAATACCCCAAGCAAAAACAGAAAATGACAACTTTTCACACACATCATCAATGACTCCAAACAAATGGACAGTTGGTCAAAAGATGCCTCATTTGTGAGGGTTTGTTTGTTTGGTCTGAGCCCCTGAAAACCTGAAGATCTTCATGTGTAAAAAAAGGACAAATTAAAAAAGCCATCACTTGATAAATGTGTTTTCGATTGGTACCATTGGTGGACACTGCTAGGCAGTTTTGGGCCTAAGCCTTGAGCCTTTCTCTAGGGACACTTCTAAAACCTAGGTGGGGTCGTACCTTGAGGTTGAACCTCTAAACATAGTCTTCCATGTCTTAGGAGAATCCTACATCAAATTCGATTAAAACAAACACCTGAAACTCACTCAAACACCTCCAGACACACAAGTACATTCTAAGAGACACCTTCAGAATGTCATGGATGTTCTTGGCGTTTTACCTCCAAAAATAACCAAAATTTACACAATGCCTAAGAACATAATTATAACTCTATTATTACATAAAAATAACTCAAGAAAATTCACGAAGCTCTAGTCACTTTAGTTCGTGTTAGGGTGTTACACATTCTTTCAAATGTTGTATGTGCATGTTTCAATGCTTAGTACAAGTATTTACCACCATATATATATATGTTTCTATAATTATGTAGGTTCTTGCCATTGAGCTTTTAGAGGGACATTGAAGATAACTTGGATTCTCATTCTTCATTTTTGGTAGATCCTCACCTTTTGAGGACGATGCCACTATCTATCATTGATGTTATTTTAGTCATAAAGACAATTTAATTCTTTTCCCTTTATTTGAAGACGATTTTTATATAGGCCTATGTAAGGATTTTGTTGTAATGAAGTAAGTGTTATGCCCGAATTATGTACTCGATCTTGATGGTTTAATAGTGAGACAATTTCCTATTAGAATATCATTATATACTATGAATTTTAAATAAAATTAAAAATCTATGTAGTTCTTGCTATATGAGAAGTTTATGTAATCTCCCTATATACATATAATGTGTAAGCGAGAGTTCTATGTAAACTTAACTTGTAGATGTAGATGAAATTTTTTAAATTTTCCGCAATTTAATCTACCATATGATTTTCCGCAAGTTATGAAGTACCATATCTTTTATCATATGTAGATGATTTTAGGAGAAGGTTTTTGGGGTAGTCTCATGGTTCTCGATATTTTATTCATCCAGGTTCCACCAAGATGTATCAGATCTTAGAGAGATATATTGGTGGGATGGCCTAAAATGGGACATAGCGGAGTTTGTATCTAAGCATCTGAATTTCCAACTAGTGAAGGCCGATTTGTTTGACTCAAATAATTGAATTTTATACTTAGAATAGGGAGGAAATTAATATGAACATCATTGTTGGGCTTTCTCTTGCACAGAGGCAAAATTAATCAATTTATGTCATTGTCGATAGATTGAAAAAATCCACTCATTTTATCCCCGCCAAGTCAACTTATTTGGCGGAGGATTATGCAAGGATCTACATAGATTTGATTGTGAGTCTTTATGGTATTATTTTTTCCATAATATCAAATAGATGTGCACAATTCATATCATGTTTTTGGAGGTTGTTTCAAAAAGGTTTGGGTACGCAACAAAGTCTTAGTACCACTTTTCATCACCAAACGGATGGTCAAGAGAGAATACAATTCAACCCCAGAGGATATGTTAAGAGTTTGTGTAAAAGAAATCAACAGAAATTAGGGCAATCACTTCCCGTTGATTGAGTTCTCCTATAACAATATCTAGCATTTGAGTATTTCTATGGATCAATTTGAAGAACTCTACGTAGGTGATTTAGGTCTCCAGTTTGTTGGTTTTAGGTTAGTGAGTCTTCAACCCTTGGTCCCAAAATAGTCTATGATTCATTGAAGAAATTTTGATTCATAAGGTATAGGTTGAAAAAATCCTATAGTCGGCAAATGTATTATGCCCACAATAAAAGAAGATACCTTGAATTTGAAATGGGTGATAAAGTGTATTTATAAATTTCACCTATGAAAGGGGTGATGAGATTCGGCATAAAGGGAAGATAAGTCCCCTATATGTGAGTCCCTATGAGGTTTTGCAAAGGGTCTGAAAGGTTGCATATGAGTTGAGATTACTTAGTGAACTAAGTTCGCTTCACCCGATATTTTCCATGCTAAATAAGTGAATTGGCGATATAGTATCCATTGTTCCTATTGAAGGGTTAGGTGTGGATAAGGAAATTTCCTATAAAGAGGTTCCAGTACAAATTATTGATTGCAAAGTTAGAGGTTGAGAAACAAAGAGGTGGCCTATCTAAATGTTCTATGGATAAATCACCTATTGGAGGGAGCATCATGGCAGGCCGAGGAAGACATGAAATCCCACTATCTTCATTTTTTCCTATTTGAGTTTAGTAGTTCCTATTTAAAATATAATGAACAAATAATAATTTGGATTATTCATCAATATGTACATATTTTGGAAAAGATTTATGTAAAATGAGTTTTCATGAAAAAAAACTTTTATGTTAACTTGCACTAATATGAAATATATATTATGTCTTTCTTTAGATTTTTGGTCTTTTGATGTTTTCTAGAGAAGAACAACATGATATCTCTTTAATGTAATGTTGAGCTCGTGTTGATGTTGAGAAAACAGTTGTACCGCCCCGCAAGGCGTTACATTAAAATCCAACAATTTCAGCACCTTCGTCAATGTGGCCGAAGAAAATCGCGATAAGTAGGGTAAAAGACTCATGCCAATCTTCAAATCAAGGGTCAAGAACACTTGCCACTTTTAAGATTATCCATTGGGGTTTGCTAGTAGGCTTAGATGAGAAATTAATTCTCATCTTTCCAAGACAAGCACGCCCCCCAAGTATGGGACAACAATTGAAGGGAAAGTTTCCTTTTTTTTTGCAATAAAGCAACCTACTGCCTTTTTGTAAAGTTTCCTTTTGTAGCTTTTCTTTTTGGGTTTTTTTCCCCAATGTTTTTTCCTGATTTAAAGAGGGGCTTGGGTAGAGTTTAGGCAGTTTTACTCTTGTAGACGGTTTTGGCCGTCTTGTTGATACACCTTTGGGTGATAGTTTTGTTATAGGACTGAGCACTTGAAGGGATGTGAAAGAATTCAAGGCTGTCCCACGAAGTTGAGAAAATCGCTCCGTGACAAGTGGTATCAGAGCTTTGGTGAAGCATGACGTCAAAGTCCTAATGGAACAAGGAGGCTGGCCAAGAGACGGAGCTGGAAGTGCGGAGGGAAACCCTTCTTGTAACCCTTCTATTAGTGGTAGAATTTTTTTGGAAGAGGAGGAAGGGTCGGACACCATCCAACTTGACGAAAAGATTAATGGAGTTGAGGCGGGGTTGTCATCCCTAAATAGATGATTTGTTGTTGTGGAGAACATTTTTAGTTCTCTTGCAACTGTAGCTCTTGATGTTTTTGATGATGTGAAGAACAACCATGTTGAGTTTGAGGAAGTTCACAAAGAGGGTTTGACCAACCTCGAACTAAATCTCACCAGGCTCTCTCCTCCATTCCATGAGAGTTTGAAGCACTGAAACAGTAGGTTGATGAGGCTGCTGAAACGGGTGTTGCTACTCCCGTGACTATTTGTGAGACACTCATTGAGAATCCCAAACCCAAGGAATTTAATTGGTAAAATAGTGCTCAATTTTTTTAAAACTTCTTGTGGAAGATGGACACCTACTTTGAGAGCGGAAATATGAAAACTAAGGCTGCCAAAATCAGGACGGCTGCCATGTATTTGAACGATATGGACATATTGATGTGGCGGAGGGAGAAAGCGGACATGGACAGGGGGGTTTGTTTTATTGATTACTGGGAGCAGTTCAAGAAATAACTCAATTGTCCATTTTACCCGCATAATGTTTTCCATGAGGCCAGCCAGAGGTTTAGGGAGTTGAAACAAACTTCCTCTATTCGGGACTACTTGAAATAGTTCACGAAATTGACACTCCAAAATTTCATGTTTGACAACTGTTTACTTGCTACTTTACTTCTTGGATGGCCTCCAAATCTTGTCCAAACAAGAACTCCTAAGGCGTCAAGTCCACGACGTGGACGAAGTGATAGTGCTGGCAGAATCGCTTAATAATTTCTTAGAAGATGCGGCGAAGGGGAGGGATAATTGGAGAAAAACTATTCCTCCCAATCTTGACAACAGAAGGAAAAAAGGCAGGTCAATACCAATCCGAGGTAGCGACATGAGAGGTAACACCCGTTATCAGCCCTATAATTTCCTCAAGAACTATGAGGATCGCAAGAAGGGCACTCCTAATCGTGAAGGTTTCTATATTTGTTGTGAAAAAACACATACTGCTCGTTACTGTTTATCCTTTAGTAAATTGAGTGCCATGGTGGTTGCCGAAAAACAGCAAGAGAAGGCTGCGACGAAAACCGGAGATTCGTTCGGGGAAAAACGTGGACATAGTAGCAGGACGAACAAAGGGAAAAATGTTGTTGTTTGTATGTTTAATCACATGGTGTTGTTCATTAATATTTCACTTGATACTTTAGCTGCTCAGCCGGCTATTATAAAGTCACACGAAACATTATTCATCAATGCCAAGTTTAATGGCAAGGACATGCGGATTATGGTGGACACAGGTGCAACTCTTAATTTTGTGACGGAGCAGAAGGCCAAGGACTATGGATTGACTTACATTGACAACAACAACACGTTGAAGACGGTCTGACCGACTTCAACATTGCACCTATGCACGTAATCGACATTATCATGGGTCCGGACTTTTTAAATGAGGTTAACACATTTATTTCACCGCGTCACAACCAGTTGCACATCAGCGACATTGGAGGTTCATGCGTGGTACCCCTTATTCGTGTACCACAAAATAGGATGCACTTGTCCGCGATGCATATCGCTAAGGGTTTTAAGAAAGGTTAGCCAACTTTTCTTGCCACCCTTGTTTGAGTCATCGAAGGCTCTTCTGAGGCAGTACCTTTGCCTCCTTACACTGAGAAGGCCCTTAGTAACAACAAGGACGTGATGCCGGAAGAACTTCCCAACTGTTGCCACCCCAAAGTGAAGTTGATTATCATATTGAGATGATTCCCTGGGCAAAGCCGCCTGCCATGAAACGTTATTATATGGCACCCACGGAACTGAGAAAACAACTCAAGGATTTGCTTGATTCGGGAGATATCAGGCCGTCCAAGGCGCTATTTGGTGCGCCTGTTTTGTTCCAAAAGAATAAGGAAGGGACATTGCAGTTGTGTATCAACTACCTGGCCCTCAACAAGTTCACAGTGAAGAACAAATATATAATTCCTTCGATTGATAACTTTTTTTATCGATTGGGACAGGCCAAGGTGTTTACGAAGATAGACTTGAGGAAAGGTTATTACCAAGTTCGAATAGCCGAAGGTGATGCACCTAAGACAACTTGTGTTACTTGTTATACAACTTTTGAGTAGCTGGTAATGCTCTTTGGCTTGAAAACTGAACGGTGACATTTTGTACATTAATGAACAATCTGTTTCATCGTTAGTTGGATCAGTTTGTGGTCATATTCTTGGACAACGGCATCGTCTATTGCAGCAGCATGTAGGATAATTTGAAACACTTGAGCAAGGTGTTCAAACTTTTGTGAGACAACGACTTGTGCTTAAAGCGAGAGAAGTGCAGTTTTGCCCAACCTACTATCCAATTCCTCGGACAAACGATCTGTCATGGTGAAATAAGGATGGACGGAAACAAGGTGGAGGCAATACATAATTAGGAGGCTCCAAAAAAGGTACCCGAGTTGAGTTCTCCTTGGCCTCGAAAACTCTTATCAGCGTTTTATTTTAATCTACTCAGCTATTGCTGCTCCACTCATTAATTTGTTGAAGAAAAATCGTGAGTGGGAGTGCACTAATGCTTTCCAGACTTCCTTCGAGAAACATAAGGCAGCAGTTACGGAGGAGCCAGTTTTGGCACTGCCTGATTTCACTAAGGAATTTGAGGTTAATACGGATGCTTCGGAATTTATTATTGATGGCATCCTAATGCAAGAGATCCACCTGATAGCGTTCGAAAGAAGAAAATTGAATGATGTAGAACAACGATATTTAACTCATGAAAGGGAGATGATGGTCGTAGTTCTTTGCCTAAGAACTTGGCGTCATTATGTGTTGGGTGCTCATTTTGTTGTTAAGACGGACAACGTCGCGACAACATACTTCCAGTCTCAAAAGAAACTGACTACCAAACAAGCATGTTGGCAAGACTTCTTGACTTATTTCAATTTCACTTTTGAGTATAAGTCGGGGAAGGCTACTGATGTATCCGACGCGCTTAGTCGCAAGGCTGCCTTGTCTGAAACGTGAGCTTGAATTGCAGCACTATTGTTAACTAGATAAGGGAAGGCATGCAGCATGATCGTGTGGCAAAACGAATCCTCGTCTTGGCCCAGCAAGGCAATAGAGAAATTTTATAAAGGTGGGCTGGCCTATACACATAGACGTTTTTTTACCGCCGTGAATGGGCTAATCTTAAGCGTATGTTTTAGCAAATAGTCGACGACAACGACTGCATGGGGCTGTCATCCTTGATAGAAATAGACTTGTTCATTGTTAGAGGTGCTTATACTTTGGCCTTGGATGTGAGTTGTACATCATTAAGGGGTATTTTTTCATCCTTATTCGTCCACCTAAGACAAATCGGAGAAGAAGGCGCCTGGTGTAACTGCTTGAGCCGCTGCCCATCGCTAAAAATCCTTGGAATGTGTCCTAGGGACTTCATTCCAGTCTTTTGCAACAATGGAAAGTTTGAACCATGATGGTTGTGGTTGATCGCTTCTCAAAGTACGCGACTTTCACTGCCACGACGGCCAGTTGCAAAACTAGGGAGGCATCTCATATCTTCCTGCATGACGTTGTAAAATATTGGGGCCTACCCAAGGATATCATCAGTTATCGAGACCATCAATTCACCGGCACGTTCTAGAGAGAATTGTTCAATCTATTGGGGTAAGAGTTACTTTTTTCGACCAGATTTCATCCACAAACGGATGGTCAGACCGAGCGTATAAACGTTCTCTTGGAATGCTACCTACGGGAGTATGTCAATTCAAACCAAAAGGATTGGGCCAAGCTGCTTGACACCGCCCCGTTATCATACAATTTGCAGCGGAGCGATGCAACGGTAAGGAGCCCTTTTGAATAGGCCATGGGGCAACAACCTAATACACCCCAATCTTTGACAGTTGATGCCGACTTGAAGAGTTTGGGTTCCTATCATATAGTGAAACCCTGGGAGGATAAAGTTGACCATGCAAAGTAATATCTTCATAACGAAGCCCAGAAAATGAAGAAATTTGTTGATCGGAAGTGGCGTCCGGTTGACTAACGAATTTGTGATCGAGTGATGGTGAAACTAAATCCTAGACTTCAAATCAAAGCGAAATGTGAGTCAAAGTTTGATTCCCAAGTATGAGGGACCTTTCTAGATTTTTGCCTAGGCAGGCAAGATTTCATTTCGAGTTGATATGCCACACCATTTGAAGATCCATCATGTCTTCCATTCTAGCCAACTGAAACCATACTTTGAAGACATGGAAGATAAGTAGTGGTGTTAGTCTTAGAGAACTCAAATTTTCATCACACCACCAACTGTGGACAAACTGATCGAAGCCATCATTGATCATCAACTTATTCATGGAAAAGGTTGGAACAACTCAAGCTCACAGTTCCTTGTTCGCTGGAAAGGGTCAAGATCGGAGGAGGCAACATGAGAGAAGTATGAGGACTTGTAGGAATTTCTCGACAAGGACCACAATTATATGCAGTTGTGTGGCGTTGGGTTCGTTAACAAATCAGGTGGGTGATCATATACCGCCCCAAGGCATTACTTTAAAATCCAACAATTTTGGCACCTTCGTCAACATTTCCGAGATAAATAGCGATACATAGGGTAAAAGTCTCATGGCAATCGTCAGACCAAGGGTCAAGCACACTTGGCACTTTTTAGATTATCCATTGAAGGTTAATTGTAGCCTAAAATAAGCAATAAATGCTCATATTTCCAAGATAAGGACGCCCCCTATAGATAGGACAACAATTAATGGGGCAGTTTCATTTTTTCGCAATAAAGCAGCCTGCTGCCTCTTTGTAAAGTTTCCTTTTGTAGTTTTTCTTTTTTTGTTTTGTTTCCCAATGATTTTGCCTGATTTAAATAGGGTCTTGTCTAGAGTTTAGGAAGTTTTACTCTTGTAAAGACTTGAAGAAATACATATTGAAAATTGGCATTTGCCTCCCAACTTTCCTTTCCGATTTTGCCCCTTCTTTGGCTTTTCTAGAGGACTATTTTGGCCGTCTTGTTAATACACCTTTGGGTGATCGTTTGGTTGTTTAGGAATGAGCATTTGAAGGGCTGTTCAAGCATTAAAGGCTGTCCCACGAGGTTGATAAAATAGCCCGTGACACAGTTCCACATAATGTGCTATGAAATGTTGAGCTCTTACGTGGTCTTATTTGAATTTGTATGTGTAATGACATGTTATATGTTGAATGAAGTTGTGATGTACTCCTATGAGTTCTGACTCATATTATTTTATGTTTTTGTTGGTTGGGATGCTCAAATTTAATCTATCCTTTCCCTATAAAAGATTTTAGTGTCATTCAGGGAAAATGTTCCTAAGGGGGGGAGGGGATAATGTAACACTCTTAAAGTCCATGATTGAGTCTAGATCCTAAAATGATGAACAAAGACTTAGAAATTTTTTTCTAATCCTAAATTTATGTACTAAACCTTGTTGGGATGTGTTAGAATCAAAAAGTCAAGAAACGTCCAACACGTCCGCAAACTAGTTTACTTGAACTACTAAAACGTCCATAGATTTCGTGAAGGTTTGGAAGTGTTTTATGAACTCTAAAACTTGTAAAATATCATTAAATATGTAAAATAAGGTATATGGGGTGAAAACATCCCGGTCCAATCCCCCAAGGACCGCCCTAAGAGTCTTTGAAGACAAGTTGCACTAGGCAAAAGTGTCTCCGCGCCACGGACATGGACCCTCAAGTACCAAACGTATTGTTCTATGTCACGTGCATGCAGCGGACACCTTTGTATCAAAAATTAATTTAGAAAATCTTGTGGGAATAGCTCCACGTCGCGAACTTGTTTCCCGGTGAAAATATGAAATTTAGTATTCAAGTTTCACTTCATTAAAAAGTCAACATAAGTGAGGGGAGTTTTGGGTATATTATGGGAGAGTTATATATTGATTTCCAATGAGTTTTACCTCACATGCACTCCTTCATATAAAATCCCAAAAATCCAAAAACTCTCACCTCTTCTACTTTCTCTCTCTATTCAACCTCCATTCAAGAAACTAAAAATCTTGAAGAACACGACCACTTTCGCAATGTTTCTTCTCAAATTTCGTGGATTAAGTATCTCTAAGGTATGAATTAGCCACTCTTGTGTTTCCTTTCCCCAAGAGGTCCTTTCAAAGGTTATTTCTTAATCACCTAATTCCAAGGATTTTTCTTTACAAATGGGTTTGCATCTAAACATGAAATTGATGATTGACTATAATTAATTATGATGAACCATCATATATTAAGTAATATTGGTTTAGTATTGAATTTAATTCAATCGGAATTTTCATGTAGATCAATCCCCTATCCCTATGTTGGATTTTTTCTATGAATTTATCAATATATTAATGTTGAGAAAGACTGGTTTTCATTTTCACACGTTCGATTCATTCAGGACATCCTGGGGTCATGATTTTTTTGAATAGGATCTATTTCTAAATGAATTCATCATTGAACGCTTTCCACCTAACCCTAGGTCATGAATTTAAAGTTAATTTTGATAGTGATGACAAAATTGACTTAATTCTAATTTAGATTTGTATTTTATGATGTTATTAATCCTATCAATGGGTGAATATTGTTGGTTGATGGTAAGAAATTTGAAGGAGGTTTAAGAAGGTGAATATGTAATATCTTATGATATTGAATCCTTTACTTCAATTGTGATGGCTTATACTTGATGATGCTCAATAGAAGTATTAGATGTGACAAGATTAAGTAGGTGATTTTATGATGAATGTAATTGAATTTTCTTGACTATGTGAATTGTGAGATTATGATTAAGGTATGATAATATAAGGTTTATTCTGAATCACTTATCTGCCTTATTAAGACATGATAATGATGGGGTTAATATCACAAGTGAAGGGTTTTAATAAAAATAAATTCTCATGCAATACATATGAGGTTATGAAATGATATACAAGAGGAAGCTCTAGGTAGTATGACTATGGCTACTATGTTTCATGTTGAATAGGGAAAAAATGGCCTCGTTAAAGATGTCTATACATTGACTTGTTTGGGTGTTAGATTAGAAGATTCTCCTAATGGTTGTTTTAAATATTATTGTATCATAACTCCTCTTCGGCTGGCATTTGATAGAGAAGGTCATGTCTAGTAACACCTTTAACCCTTGATCCATCATTGATTGGTGTGAAGATCTAGTTCTCTTGATCACCTTAATTGATTCTTATTTCTCCTTCGAGGGGGGGGGGTGGGGTGAGGTGGATTGTGTTGTTTGTTACCAAAGAGGTTGTGTGTGCCCAATGTGGGTGACTTGAACAACCAGATCCTAGGAGAAGCGCATTGTTCCTATTATTTGATTCATCCGGGTTCTACAAAGATGTATCATGACCTTACAGAAGTATTTTTGTGGGTTGGCTTGAAAAGAGACATTAAATTTTTTTGAAACATTTCCGAATTTTAACAAGTGAAAGCCCAGCACGAAAAGTCAGGTGTCTTAGAGAAATAGAAGTATTCGCTCGGAAGTGGGAAGACATTAATATGGACTTCATAGTGGGTTTTCCTCGGACACAAAGGCAAAATGGTTATGTATGGGTGTGGTTGATAGGTTGACAAAATTCATTCACTTTATACATATTCAGCGGAAGTGTATGGAAGGATCTAAATAAATGAGATTTTAAATCTTCATGTATCTGTTTAGCCATTATTTCAAATAGAAGTGATCAAATTACGTATTGATTTTTGATGTCGTTCCAAAAAGATATAGGTGAAGAAGTGAAGTTAAGCACCGCTTTTCATACCCAAATAGATAGTGAAGAGGAGCGTACTATTAAAACCCTTGAGGATATGCGTAGAGCTTGTGTGATCAATATCAAGGTATGTTAGGATGAACAATTCTCTTTGGTTTAGTTCTCTTATAACAATAGTTACCATTCAACTATATTCATGTATCCTTTTGAAAGTTTATATTGTACAAGATGTAGATCTTTGATTTGTTGGTTTGAAGTGGGTAAGTCTTAATTTTTTGGTACCGAATTGATCTATAAGACTTTGAATAAAAAACATATCATAAGGATCCGGATGAAAACATTCTATAGCCGGCAAATTATTATGCAGACAATAGGAGAAGAGAGTTAAGGTTTGATGAACATGATAATGTGTATTTAAAAATATCACCCATGAAAGGTGTGATGATATTTGGCAAAAAGGTGAAGTTGAGTCCTCATTATTTGGGTCCCTATGAAATTTTGAAAATTGTTTTGAAGGTATGAGTACTCGAACAACAACGGCATCAAGGGCCGAGGAAATGATTTCTAATGCAGGGCTCATGACAACCAAGCCAATCTGCAAGACAATCAAGTCCCTCCACTGGAAGAAATTTCTTCTGATTTTCAAGTATCGGTTGTTCCTCCACTGATGACCGCTGGAGAGATAAGTGCATTTTTTCTCAATTTTTCCCATGCCTTAACTTACTAGCTAATGCCTTCACTTCTCAAGTCCAAGCCATGACGGATCAACTGAATCGGGATGTTGGACCTCGTATGCCTCGTCATGCTATCACAATGGAATCTCATTTCAAAGACTTCACTAGGATGAACCGTCCTATGTTATACAGGTAAAGAGCAAATGAAGTCCGTCAAAATTTCCTAGATGAAGTCTATAAGATCCTATTTGCAATGGGTGTGAAAACGGGTTAATAGGACAAGTTAGATGACTATCAACTAAAAAATCTGACTCAAACATAGCAAACCTAATGAAGATATAATAGGGTACTAAGAGGTGGTCCAGTGACTTGGGTTATCTTCAAGAGAGCTTTCCTTGATCAGTTCTTTCTTAGAAAGTTGAGGTAATATAAGGTTAAAGAATTCATCATTTTTCATCAAAGGAGGTATGAACATAATTTACTACTCCTTCAATTTTACTAAATCTTCGAAGTATGCTCCATCCTTTGTGTCTAACCCATAGAATTGCTTTTATGCTTTTAGCTCTAGGGGTGAACAAGAGAGTTCTCCAGATGTGTTGACCGTTATGTTATAAGTATTATCTATAAATATTTATTTTTTAATTGATCCATGAGCTACCTTTTCATTTGTTACTTTCTTATTAGCTAGAATTTTTTATATTTTGCCCGTTATCTTGAATTAACCATTTATGGTGACTACCCCGGTAGGTAAGTCGATGGTTTAAAAAAGGGTGTATATAAATTGACCAATAATGTAGATCAATAGAGTTACTTATGTTCAATTTGTAGAACTTGATATGGTGTATTTTGATGTAATTTTTGGAATGGATTGGTTGCATGCTTGCCCCTCATCCATTGATTGTAAGACAAGAGTGGTTAAGTTTAATTTTCCTAATAAACTCGTCTTAGAGTTTAAAGGGGGGAAATCTATTCTTAGAGGTCGTATTTTTAAATGTCTTAAGTATTTTACGATGATCTCAAAAGGATGTTTATACCACAATGTGAGAGTCAAAGAATTAGAATCCAAAGTTACCCTTATTGAGTTAGTTACCATAGTGAGGTAATTTGCTTGAGTATTTCTTATAACTTCTGAAGATTCCGCCCCAAAGGATATGACTTCGTATGCTATTCTAACCGAATACAATCCCAGTGTGATCCCATTTATCAGATTGGCTCTGGCAAACATTTATCGACGCGGTCTCACTAGGATTTACTATATCAAGGTATCATCCAACCTAGTATTTTCCCGTGGGGTTCTCCGATTCTGTTTATAAAGAACAAGGATGGGTCATTTAGGATGTTTATTGACTACTAACAACTCAATAAACTAACCATTAAGAATAAGAATCCTCTCCCTTGGATTGATGACTTGTTTTTATCATTCCAAGGAACAATCTACTTTTTCAAAATTGATTTGAGGTCCGGATGTCACAAACTTAGGGTGAGATATGCAAATATCCCAAAAACGCCTTTTAAAACAAGATATTGTCACTATAAATATAGTGTAATGTATTTTGGGTTGAATAATACCCTGGTGGAATTCATGGACCAATGAATAAGGTGTATCTAAATGACGTAGTCCATTGTGATTGTTTACGTGGACGACATCTTGGTGTTTTCAAAAAATGAGGGTGATCATATAGGGCATTTGAGAATGGTGTTACATGTTATGAAATAACACCAACTATTTTCCAAATATAGAAACTGTGAGTTTTGGTTATGGTTCGTGGCATTTCTTTGTCAAAGTATCTGTAGTAAGAGGGAAAACGCTGATCCAAAGAAAACTGAGGCAGTTTGAAATTGGCCTAGAGCATTTTCTCAAATCGACATAAGTAATTTCTTGGGTCTATCCGCATAATATAGGAGGTTTGTGGATGGTTTTGAGTCCATTTCATCTACTTTGACTACTTTGACCAATAAAATGGGAAATTTAAGTGGTAGGAGGATTGTTAATGTAGCTTCAAAATCTTAAAAAATAGACTTACAACCGCTACGGTGTTGACTTTAGAGGAGTGTACTAAGGGTTTTGTCGTATATTTTGATCCATCCTTAGTGGGATAGGGTTTCATCCTTATGGAACAAGGGAAGGTTATAACATATTCATCGAGGCAACTAAAGCTTCATGAGAAGAACTACCCAACTCATCATCTTGAGTGCGTGGTCAAGGCGTTTTCTTTAAAAATATTGAGGCACTACTTGTACGCTATTAATGTTCTTGTTTATACCGACCATAAGTGTCTTCAATATGTGTTTACTCAAAAGGATTTAAATCTTTCATGACAAAGGTGGTCGGAATTGTTGAAAGATGACAAAATGAGTGTTTTCTACAACCTCCCTACAAAAAAACCATGTGGCTTCTTTCGATTCCTAAGTCGTAATGACTTATGGGTAGTGTGTCTCATGTGCGATGGAAGATGACGTAGTGAAAGATGTCCATAGGTTTGCTGGCTCGTTGGGGTGTAATTATGAACAAGTTCGCCGATATGGTTTATGATTAATCATAACTCGAACTCGTCTTTGATGGTTGAGGTGAAATCTAAGCAAAACATTAATCCCTCATTGATGGAGTTAAAGGAATTGTTTCTAGGATATCTTAATGAGTCATTCTCCTTCGGCGGTATGGTGTTTTGAGGTACCAAGAGATGTTGTGTGTGCGTATTATTGATGATTTGAGAAACCAGATCCTAGATGAAGGACATGGTTCTCGTTATTTTATTCATCCGGGTTCTACAGAGATATATAATAAACTTACAGAAGTATTTTTGCTGGCTGGCTTAAAAAGAGACATCACAATTCGTTGAAAAATGTCTGAAGCACCAAATATCGGGTGGCTTACTTAAAGAAATAGAAGTTCCCGCTTTGAATTGGGAAGGCATAAATATGGATTTCGTAGTGGGTTTGTCTCAGACACGAAAGCTAAACGACTCTATATGGGTGTGGTGGATAGGTTGATGAAATCCGCTCACTTTTTACCCGTTAATTCTACTTATTTTTTAATTTTATTTATGGAGTTGTATGAAATGATCTATATCATTATCCATTATTTCAGATAAAGCTCTCTGCTCAAATTTACGTCTTCAATTAATTTGTGATGTGTGGTCCACAAAAATCTTTACTTATCAATTGAAGTTTAGAAAAACACAACTTTTATTTTTAACTCCTCACGGAGCATTTCCCGCGGAGCATAATATTCAAACCCCTGAAGATAAACATAGAATTTGTGTGATAAATTTCAAGGGAGTTTGGGATGAACACTTGCCTTTGGTTAAGTTCTCTTATGACAATAGTTACCATTGAAACATTTTCATGGCTCCTTTTGAAGCTTTATATGGTTGGAGATGTAGATCTCCGATTGGTTGGTTTGAAGTGGGCGAGTATTCACTTTTTGGACCTGAATTGACTTATAAGATCTTATAGAAAAATCAAATCATAAAGATCCGGTTTATAATGGACTATAGCCGGCAAAAGTCTTATGGCAACAATCGGATAAGAGAAATTAAGTTTGAATAAGGTGATAAGGTGTATTGAAACATTTCAGCCATGAAAGGGGTGATATGATTTTACAAAAATGAGAAGTTGAGGCCTCGTTACGTGGATCCCTATGAAATTTTTAAAAGGGTTTTGAAGGTAGTACTCAAGAACATTCTTCTTTCACTGGCTATTTTCCATCAAGGTCCAAAGAAGGGATTGAGACTGTGAGCAGCTCTGACATAACCACGAGCCCTCCGCAAATAATCAACGCCCTCACACTTAAAGATTGTCGATGGCTGATCAATTTCAGGTTGTTCCTCCACCGATGGATGATGGAGAGATAAGTGCAACTTTTCTCAATTATTCTCAAGCCATGACTTTATTAACTAATGTCGTCACTTCTCAAGTCCAAGCCATGACGACTCAAGTGAATCGGGAGGTTGGACGCCATGTGCCTAATCATGCCTAGCACAATGGATTGTCGTTTGAGAGAATTTACTAGGAACAATCCTCCTATATTCTAACTGTCAAAAATAAGTAGCATGAATAAACCCAATCTCACATTTACTAGCTTACTTCGGTATACAGGAGAAGAACGGAGCACACAGGGCTGTTCGCTCGCTTTCTCTTGGTGTGAGCCCCGTTCCCGAAGGAAAGCAACAGCGGTGGGCAGCGCATCCTGATTCCTTCGGTATTTCTCTCTCGCCTGGCGGCCTGTCTCCCTTATCTACAGCCCTCCAATCCCCCGGCCGTCAAAGATGGGGCAAACGTTGATGGGACACCCAATGAGAATAATAGGTCAGAAGTGGGCCAGGGACTTGAAAAATCGGCAAGATAGCTGCTGTGAAGTGGCGTTCGCATGGAGGGAGGGGAAGCTAGGTGGAAAATGCAGCAACCTGTGTCAAAGGAGGGAGGAACATATTTTACGACCCGTGCAAGCTGACCGAATGTGGCTAAGGAGGGTCTATCATGGTGTGGTCGAGCCAAGGAATAATGAGGCAGGGGGCTGAGGGGAGGGTTCGAGGACCTTGTGGAGGAATGCTTTCCGCGAATCTCTCATAATGGGAATACTATCAT
>JAKWJA010001073.1:0-101221 GCA_027704765.1 Solanum habrochaites | reverse complement strand
ATACAAATGGTGAGACAAGTCTCAACAAAGACTAAGTAAAGGTCACTAAAAGTAACTCCCTAAGAGAGTGTTTAATATTATGAACAAGTCCTTCTATCACATTATATATCTAAGTGTAAGGACAATTCACACTTAATCCGTAAGAGATAATAAATCATCTTGTTTGGGTATGACTACTCATCTAATAGAATCTTCAATGAAGTATAAGTTGAATGTAACATATAACTTTAGCCTAAGCGTGATAGGCTAGCTTGTGAGTGTGATGCCTTCTTTGGAAGGTGGAGGTTCACATAAAGCTTAGATGAGATGATACTATCCAAAAGGTCGGTATATGGGTAAATCCGTTTTAAATCTCCTATTCTTGAACTAGGTTGGTGCCTGAACCACCGCTCGGGAACCTCGTTTATCTATTCAGTCTTCAGTCAAGACCCCCTAACAATCCTAGCCTAGTTCGGTTCTGTACCTACTTCCTCCCGGTAGTTGGCCATTGACCCACATAATTTTTTGGTGTGGGGGAGCAGCGGATGGTGTGGGCGGGGGCGTTATGCTCAATGATCTATGTCGCTAAGCTTTTAATTCTTCAAAGTAATAAAGATAATTAAATGAATGATACCGAAGCTGTTTGTGTGAGCAAAAAATGTGAAACCGGATTCAAGTAAATGACATTATTCATTTTTGCATTGCACTTCATTATCCTTATATTGTCTTAAAATTCATCCTGGGTATATCTTGTGTTTACATCAGCCTATAATTGAACAAAATGGAATATGTTGAGTACAATGAGTAATTAGCAGGTCATGTGTTTCCTAATGAGACCCTCGGGTTGAGATCCCATCGTTGGGCCATCATTGAGATGTCTTAATGCTTACGCCCATTATTCTAAGACTCATTTCAGATGAAATGTAATACTATATGAATGGCTACTATGTGAAACTGAAATGTATATTAGGGAACCTATGGTGTGTATGATTGTGACATATCATGGTATACCTTCTATTACGAAATAGTCAAAGTCAAGATACTTACCTTGTAAGAAAGCATGTGATTGTAATAGTTTTACGTGTTTCATGCATTAACTTTTATAGTGTTTATTTCTGTACCAATACTTATTACAAGGGTGGATTATTCCATACATATTACTATTTTAGGTGCAGGCTTATGTGGACGTTGAGGGTAGCATTGCCGCTTTTCGGACTCAGAGCATTTCATCCAACTTTTTAGGTCCTCAATGCCATTCGAGGATGCCTGCCTTTATATTTCTTTATTATAGATAGGTTTTGAAATAATGGGTATAGTCCACGAGTGTTTCTTTCCTATTTTTATTCAGATGCTTGTAATGTGGCCGTTTGTAACATCTTTATGACATGAGATTCCATTTCTTCGAGTTGCGTGATCTGATCCATCTGGTAAGGGGATTAAAATAGGTTAGTATCCAGCCAGCAAATATATGCCAAAATTATCTCCGTTCCGAAGGATATCTGGTAAATCATCGAGGTAGACTTCCAGAATGAGTTTTATTACAGGGACCACGTCTAAATGCGATCCTCGGACCCAGGTCCCTTCGACCCTCACAATATCAATAATCATCCCTTAAAATCATCTTAACAAGCTTTTAGACTGCAAAAGTTGACCTCTAGGGATCGAGTTTACCCCCCTTCAATTCTAAAATCGGTTATTAGGAATTAAATTTAACTAAACCCTTGTTCTACAATCAATTGGGAAGCAAAAAAACGAGCATGTAGCCATCCTCCCCTAATGTGACATTAAGTAAAACATATCAAGTTCGAACCAAATCAACCACGGTTAACTCTATTGGATAATACTATGAGACATCTACTATATCTATGTTTAGCAACACTAAGTCACCCACAGCGTGATAGCAATAGAAAATGATCAACTAAGATATCGAGAAGTCACAATCAAACTCATGACCACCAAAGTAGTTTCCAAAAGATAATTAACACTGACCAAATATAAACATTAAAGAAAACATTCAATATCAGGGAACAACCGGGAGAAGCCGCTTGATCACCATAGATGGAGAGCACAAAACGGTTCTTCTTAGGAGCATTATAATTAACACCAATTGTTTGTGAGTGATTACTCTCCCTTACTGATTCCTGGACTGGGATAATTTTTCCCATGTGGCCACTCTTCCACACCAAAAGAATTGTCCAAATCCATAATGTTTTTCCCTAGTGCCTTCCACATTTAGTACAAATGAGGGCTCACTTGATAAACCAAAAATTTTCCCTTCCCCCCTTAGTCTTAGGTTTAGGACCCTAATCCTGGATATCCGTTGGACATTAGATGAACTTGGTGAATAATGTCTTCTTAAATATTGGTTTGGCTTGTCTCAATTTATTTATTGAAGTTTCCCGCTATGGGTTGCACTCTTGAATCCGTATATACCTTCTTCGTAAGTATCGTATTATCCACTTTTGAGCATATTCACCATCACACTAACTTAAATTTACCATGTTTCAGGAAGCCTTGACCCGACGCTCTTCCAAAAATCATCGGACACACGCATCACAAAATGGCTTCTTTCATTTCTAGGATTTAGACATTAAGAAGAAGCATAGTTTGGAAAACTGGATGAATTTCAAGAGTATTATTTCACACACTCATACCTACTTAATGAGGGTTGATACTCATCCACTTTTTTCCTCTCTTTTTCTCCCAGTGGGCGAACCTATCAAGAACTGTCCTCTTAAAGACTCCCAACTTCTGGACTCACTCTCAAAGTCCCTATTTTTCTTTGCTATTCATGGTACCAATTTTGAGCCAACATCATTGAATCGATAATCACCTGCTCGGCCTTCTCATTTGAAATCAACCCCATATATAGCTACAATCTCTTAAAACCTCATATAGCAATCTTGAGGATCTTTATTTATCTTAGAACCAAGAACCGAGAGGTTTCATCTGTGAAGTCCCCTCATAATTGTCACCATGGGACCAAAATTTATTCAATGGGTTCAACTTTTCGGTTGCTTGAGGGATGTCATAGTCATAGCTTAGCTGAGGAGTAGGCTTGAGCTTGAGTTGTAATACTCCCAACTACCAAGACACAATCTTGAGCCTAAATGATTGTCTAAGACTTTAAAAGCACTTGTGAATACCTAAAATGTTATTAAGTCATTTTTGAAAGTTTTTAAAAAAGGACAGACATTAAGAAATGTCCGGACGTCCTAGATCTGGAAAAAGTTATCCTAGGTCCCCTTAGCCTATTTCACGAGATTTTGAATTTGGAAATAGATTAAATTTTGTGGGAATGTGTTAAAAACGTATCAGCATATTTTTAGTCGAAGCATCCAGTTAATAACTCCCCAAAGGACCACCTTAAGGGTCCTTGATAGGACCTTATTCGATTTTGCCAAAAAGTTATCACTCTGTGTATCTACCGACGGTTGCCGACGATGAGGCATAGCCTAAAGATTGTGCAGTTTAGTTCCTCAATATTGGGACTTAGACATTTTTAAAAAAATATACAGATGAAGGGGTGACCATTACTAGCAGTGTTTAGTACGGGGGGAAGGGGTACCGTGACGACCCTTCGCCCATAGTTTCGTGGTTCTCGTAGGTCATGCCTGCGTTTCACTTTTTTTTTAAGTAAGTTCCATAATTAGTTAATTATTTACTTATTTCGGTGTTTAATTATGGTTAAGAGTGTTTAATTAAATTAGTTAAGTTACTATATAAACTACCCTAAGCCTAAACCTAACTTAATTACCCCACAATTCCCAACTCACATTATCTTCCTTCTCTCTATTCTTTCACTCTCCCCAAAAAAAACTCATAGATACCAGGTATACTGGTTTAGGGAAATAATAATAAATTTCAATTAATGTTCAAGAATATCAAGTATGGAATCCTTTAACCTTTGGTATTTACATTCCCGCAAGGGTTTCCGTCCTTCCTTCGTAGTGATTTTCAAAAAGTTGAGTTTTATATGGGTTTATTTCTAATATGATATTGATCTTTTCCATAGTATTGTCTAGAATTTTTGTTTTTTATGGTTATATGATGATGAATTATTTTTTAATACATGGTAGGTTCTTGATGCGAATTCTTGTGAAGAGGTTATGAATTTACCCCAATTACCTAACCTTCGGGTAGACACAATTGGTTGAATTGGTCAGTGTTGATGCAATTGACTTAGTTATGTGTTTTCACTATATTATAATGTTCATGAACCGCTTATTTTTTGAAATTTATTGTTTGATGGTAGACCATAGATGATTCTCTTAAAGAAATTATTAAGACTTTGTGATCTTTATCCTTTAGTTCCATTATGATGGCTTGTTTCTTGGTGATGAATTTCAATTAAGTACATATTGTTATTTGATTAAGTTGGTGTTCGGATAATGATTTAATTGAAATGTCTTGTTTATGTGAATTTTCCAGATTATTCATTAAGATGTAATGAATAAGGTTGGGTATGAAGTACCTACTTGTGTTACTATATAAATCAATGTTAATATGTGAATCTCACATATGAGGGGGTATTAAATTATTTTTTCATGTCAATTCCTTTAGGCATAATGACTAATGACTATGCAAGGAGTTAGTCCTCCTGTGATCGGACACTAGTTATTATTGTTAAGAAAGATATTTCAAAAGGGACTCTAGCTTATCACCGGTAAACTACTAGTGATAATGTCCCTTCCCAAGTAGGATGGTGATTCATTATTGTACTTCATGAATAGTTTCACTGCCAATGACATAAAGAGGGAATCTCAAACATATCTCCTATTCTTGAACATTGGACCTTAATTAGGCAAACTAGCTATTGTATCCCCTAGATAGCTTGTGGCTGTTTTAGTACTACCCTTGGCAAGAGTCCACCGTCTTTCAATGTAGGTTTTCATGCCATACCGGTATTGCACACTTTAGCTCATGTATTCTATATAAGTTAAGACAAGTTTCCAGAAACTAAATAATTGATGTAATAATTAACTTAACTAGGAGAACTTAAGGTTTTTCATAGTCTATGTAGGGCCATGGACTCTACCTATACTTGTATTTATATGGACTTGAGTGAAGTCTAGGCTGATTTATGTTCTTGTTTATTATAAATTGAAATGATGTGAATATACTGACTTTACAACATGTTTTATGATCGTATATAATGTTAGTTTACTTATGAATAAGTTGGTGGTTTTATTACTAAAATATGATGATGAGTATTTTATGATGCTATGCTATATGAAGTTATACATATTATTTATTGATACTTTTGTTGGATTGATTGGTTGATGTTGATAATTAGTACTTTATTTGGTCAATTGCCCTTGTGAGCCTTGGTAAGGGTTGTGAATGAGGTTCTTGCAGATATTGCAATATTATTAACTCTTTACATTCTTTGTTGTTTAAAACCTTGTAAGATCCCGACACTGACTAAGTTGAACTAGAGCTATACATGTGTTCGTGGTTGGTATCAGGTCTGAAAGTGGATAATATATTGTATTGAGGTAGTGTCTAGAGTTTAGATGCATTAACAGTCCCAAACGTCAAGGGGAACCCCGAAACCAAGACTTTCGATGACTAACTCACCTATGTGATCGTATGTGGTTTTTAATGTGTTTTATATGTGTGAATTAATGAGGTCATAAGGTCTTTAAATTAAGTTATTTATTATGATCTATAGATGCTGTTTGTACGAGTTTCCTAGGAGTTAGGGATATATCATTAAACGTCCACACGTCCATGACGTTCGAAAAAGTTTTCCTTGAAATTAATCTGTGTCTAAGCATGTTTTTGTTTGAGTTTTTTTTGCGTGTTTCTTTTTTTGGATGAATTCATGTGAGGTGCTAAACATCATATACTATCATGTTTGGGTTTTGGGAAATTGTTAGGAAAACTCCCAAGACCAGCCGAGTGTTCCCTTGAGGAGAACCCAAAAGTGGTGTCAAGGCTGGCCTAGCCAGCAAAACTACGAAGGCCATGATGCCCAGTGATTCATGACGCCTTGCCCGTTTTTGGGTATCGTCGTTTTGGGACTTAGCCTTGGAAAGGATGGGTCGAAGGAAAAGTATCAATCCCAAACCACGGCAAACAGGATGATCCGTTGTCAGGGAGGGTCCATCTGTTGTTCTGTTGACTGGTCTGTGTTATTCGCCGGTTCTTGCCAAGTGAGGGGTGAACTTGTAATTTAACCTCCTTACAAATTATAGTATTGGAGGTTCCTTAAGGTTCTTTGGGTATTTTAATATTTTTTATAACCTAATACACTAAGAAGATTGCATTTTTTTTTCCAATCAAAACCCCAAATCCCATAGAAAATTCCTTAAGACTCCATTGAGTAAAACTCAAGAAGGGCTGGGATTAACGAACTTAGTGGATATTCTTCAACAAAGTGAATAATTATCTTATTTATCTATGTATTTTGATCCTTGAAACTCTTTTCATCAAGATCCCACTCTCAAGAAGTTTTTCTAAAGTTTTCAGTGTATTGTCCAATTTCATGATTCTATACCATTGGGTTTCTTGCTGTAATTGTTTTTAAAAAACGTTTATATTGATTAAATTATTATTTTAATGCGTAAAATTCTTAAAATACCTGTGAACTCATGAATTGGAGAACCATAGTTTTTGAAAACTTATGGGTTACTTAATATTGATCCTAATTTTTGAATTCTATGTATGTTTTCTATGGGCTTTATAATGATGTAGAATTGTTTTCAATTTACATCTATCTAGTGTATTAATTGATGAATATGTAATTTAATGACATGTTTTAATTTATCATTGTTGTATTGCATTTTCTTCTTTTTTTTTTTTTCAATAGGTCATTTGCAAGAGCCGTTGTTGTTGAATGGTTTGATTTAGATTGAATTAGTTTTTGGGATGGAGTGGTGGTAACTCTTACCGATTTTCCTTTATTTTATGTTAATTTACTTCCAATTACGTTTGTTGATTGTTAGGGTCCACTTTGGTTCCGGTGGTATGTGCTTTACTTGCAATTGAAATGTGACCTTATGGTCGACTACTTGACATTCATTTGGCTATATTTGTAAGTTGATTATTGAAGCATCTAACTATCTATGTACATGTGGAGTAATATATATGTTTTTCTTTCATGTCATTTTAGGAAATCCATTTAGACTATGACTTTTGCCTTATGTGTATAAATGTCTAGGATTTATACTTGTTTATTCCTAATTCACTATATGAGTTTATGTTTGGTCACTTGATTAGGCATTATAGTTTATATGATGACTAGAATATGAATATGGGTATATCTATGTGTTCAAATTGCATGTTTGTAGTTAAAGTGAAGATATTGTGTCTTGTTACTTTGTCCCTTTCTTTATGTATTAGGAACTGTGAATATGTGGTGTGTATTGAATGAAGATGGCTAAGTCTTTTAGAGTGTTAATGTATGATGACATTTGACGTGATATGAAGTTAATACGGTCTTTTATAAGGAAAAACTTTGAAACTTAGTGGTAAGGTTATTAATGTTGACGTTGTTTAGCCGTAATCTATCCTTCAAAGTAAAGATTTATGTTTTAGATTAATTTGATGGAACGACCTCATACTATCCTTAGTACATTCATCATGATCTTCTTGTAGCCATTGGAAGGTAGCCCTATTGGACCTTTCTTTGGAGGGTAAATGTGATTGGTGTTATAACTAGATATGCAACTTTTATATGAACCTTATGTGAATAATCTATGAAGAACGAAGGCTAGCACCAAGTGAGGTATTGTAGGGAGTAGTTTTAGTCAAAGAATGAGACTAACAATACAATCATACCGTTTCATATTCCTTAACCAGTTGACTACCTGGGATGGTGTCCTAGTTCTACTAACCATTGCAAGTAGAACATTCTCATCGGAGTAGATAGAACTCCGTATTCCATTTCCTTGTTTACATGGTGTATGTCTATTATTGCTATTCTCATCATATGGAATAAACCTATTAGCATAGAGATCTATGATTTAGGTGGTTGTATGGGACTCTATCAATACATGCCACCATAGGTTTTGAAAGGGTATTATTAAGTTCCGTAGGAGTTTTCCAAGAACATTATTTGAATGTTGCTTTATATGTTGAATATCTCTTAAATGAACAATGAACGAATAACTTATGTTAAACAAGTATGTTAATTGAATTTGTATTCACTAGAGTAGTTAAGGGTTGTCTAGTTAAGGTGTGAATGGCATAGGAAGGTCACTACTCGTTCTTACCTGATAAGTCTATGAAATGACTCTTTTTAGGAAGATGTTGATTATGTGGGAGATTAAATCTATCGCATAGGTAGTCTACGTCTGACTTAGGTAATCTTGAAGAGTCAATCTAGACGTTATCTCGTTGATTTACTTAATAAGTTTTAATAGCCTTTTGGTATGTGAATGTCCCATATTATCTTCTGTTGCTAGTTTGATTTCTTGTAAAGTGTGTATGTTTCTGTATTATAAAGTATTATTGCGAGTCATTAAGGTATGATTAGGGAGGTTTTGTATGGAGTCTCTCTATGTGTTTCTTAAGTGGGTCTTTGGAAGCTTTAGCGAGAAACTACATGTTAGAAATATCTAAATAGAGTAGATACTTCACTGTAACAAGGAATTTCTCAATTGTACATGTTGATATGGCTTACTATAGGTTGGCCCAAAATTGTGTTATATTGTTTTAATTTTTACTTATGTGTTTTTTAAGTTGTTTAAATGTTGTTCTTTGATTATAATATTCTCATTTTAATAAAGATGATATTTCTAATAAATTTCCATTTCAAATGATTTTCATGCATTAATGTCATACTTAGTACAGGTGGTTGTACTATCCATGTTGTTATATACTCCTATAGTTGTGGTAGTGAGGAGCATTGGGAAGGAAGATTTGTACCGTAGCTCGTTCAAGCGAAGTTCAGTTGTCCTCATTTGATTCGAGGGCATAGATATATTTATAATCTTTTTTATTGCAGTATTGTATAGACTTTATTATTTTCCTATTTGTATTTTAATGTGGGATGTTCCCAAAAGTATTCTCGTGTCTTTTATGAGATTGAGACCTAGTTTTCCTTGACTTTATTGAAATAAATTTTTATAAGACATGATATTATTTGTGAAATGTTTATTCCGCAAATACTTTTTGAATTATGTTTATGTTATGAATGATATGGAAGTACTTGTACAAGGACATCCGAAGTCACGTAGCCGGTTTGCATCTGTCTTTCTTGCCCACAAAATTCCTGTGGTGTGTTGAGGGATGTGACAAACATTATATGGGTTGGCTTTTGGCTATGTATATATATGGTCGTACGACAATGTGTCTACCTTACTTACTTTGATGTTGATCTTGTGTTTATATATGCCATTGGCTTGAAGAATAAATTATTATTGTCTATAAGTTCTTTCCGTTATGCATAAGGCTTTTCAAAAGTAACTAGCATGCTTTTTGAAAAAAAATGTCCCTTTTAGCATGATTTCTAAGTTATGGTGATCTATGTTTCCATACATCGTACAAGTAGTGTACTACCCATACTTTCTTTTTGTTTCCTTTTCCAATGAGTGTTGGATCGTGAAGTTGAAGTATTATGCTTTGAGAAGAAGGATATTGTAAGCCCTAATGGATCTTATACATTTCTGTAAGGGTTTTATTCCCAAATTATTCTATTCCCTTTGGATGGATTTTAATGAGAATTTCTATTAAACTATATGTTGTATATATTTTAAATGTGTGGCATAAAAGTATAGTCTTAATAAGTTTCCTATGCTAGAGTCTAAGTAAACTCCCTATATATATATTGTCCCCGTAGCGAGAGGTCCTATTAAACCCCATTGTAGGAAGTATAGAAAAGTTTTATTTTCCATTCTTTTTAACTAGGAAATGTAAAGACGTATGCTAAAGAGGTATCTTAGTCAATCTCTGAGGACGACATGTTGTTTATGTCTAGATTGTGTTCCACAGAAGTGAGAAACTTGGTATAGACTGTCATGACTGGAATCTAGACCCCAAAGAGGCGGCGTCATTGAACCCTCTCAGAGGTCGCAAATAACCTACAGACGTCATTCTTACTTTATCTCGGTTAATTTTATAGTCGGAAAATTTGAAACTTTTTAATTCGATAACATGCTTTACTAAACTTCTTTAAATGGATAACTGTTTACCATTCATCAATATAGCATTAATAATCATCAATGAAAAGAACCATTTTTATTATAACGATCAAGAGTTAGTTGCCAAAAATGACCAATAAAATGTCTGACAAACATGAAAGAAACACTATTGGAAAATACTCCACAATAGCTCAATCAACTACAACTAAGCTAGAATGTAAGGGCCCGCCAGCATCGAAATCATAAGGGCCCCAAGTTCAAATGAATTCTCAACGTCCGGATAGCTACAACGTTGAATCCTAGTAGTTAAACCGTCCCACTTGTGCCCTGCAACTAAAATTTCGAGTGTATAGGTTAGTAAAACTTGTACTAATTATGGGTAATGAAATCACACACCAAGGATATCCATGATTAAGAATTTTCCTTTCCTAAAAACATGATTGTATATGTCAGTTAGTGGACTTGCCAAATTGAGAGTAGAAGTTGAGTGAGCTTTCAAATTTGGATTAGGAAAGTCTATGAGCTTTCAAATTTGGATTAGAGGTATGCCCTGCAGTACATGCATCATCATACGTAATATTTTGCAAACAGCCACACAACAGCGTACACATAGCACATTTCGTATTCATATAACCAGATGTTTGTTCATATCTTCATTTGTATTCCATGTGTGACATTGAATCATGGACTTCACATAAGTCTTCCCAAAATGTGGGCCTCAACATACAGGACTTCAACTAGGGAGTCTGACCTTTAAGCAACCAGAGTCTGCCCATTCTTCATACATACTTCATTTTATTTCATTTATGGGCAAGTGTAACCTAGTTTATACTTGATATATACTATAAGACATTCACAGGGTCGTTGGTGCAATGACAAGATGAACTAATGTTCATTACTTTAATCTAACTCACCCCATGAATTAATCCATCCTTAACCTTTGGGTAATCATTCGTTTCAATATGTTCATCATGTCAGGCTTGCTTTTCCATCAATTGGGAACTTTAACTTTACCCGACAGAGATCATCGTGAGCATCATGAAATCTTGTCATCAGAGACCTCACAACAGAAAAGTAGGTGGAATCACCGCCCAAAAGACCCAAACATGCTTACGTACATGGGAATTGAACCCGCCAGAATCCCTTTATGGCATAAGGATCGAATACTAGGAGATATAAGAGACTTATACCCTGTATGCTGTAAAGTCTCATCTCATGAGTTTTACATGAACCGTCTCACTTCTGAAAGAGGCTCATCGTTCAGAGCTAGTCTATCGGTGCTTAGTTATAAGTTCCATACATTACTCTTACGTCATGGAAGTTTGCCTTCTAGTATGAGGCTCATAGCTCAATAGATGAGTTTTCATCTCATCATTAGGATAAAATGTGTTAATCTGAATACTTTCATTAGAGTGTTGTGAGACTGGTCCTCTTCATTAACTTTACCTCTCGTGGTGTAGTTTTTGTAAACATTTACTTACGTCGTTTGAGATTGCTCTCATGTTTATACATTAGCCTAATATCATGTTGTCACCATATCGTTAACATTAACACATTTCGCTTCAGATTACTCACCCCTTTTTTACGTAATATGCCAATGTCACTTGGGGCCATTTAGCAGTTTCAAACTCTTACTTAACCCTTCTAGGTATTCCATCATTTGATTGTTCATTTTCATCATTTATTTTGTCATATGCACTCGCACTTGCCTTTAGTTTTATCTAACCCTTTAACGTAACCCTATGGGTGTCATCATTTCATTACATATATCTTAGGTTCACTTTTTTAATTCTATTAGACTTATGGGTGTATACATACAATCCATGAGGTTGCATTTCATAGTTTGTTAAGACTCAATCTTCCTAAATTATGTAGTACAGACTTATGTATGTTTCTTAGGTTTCTGGAAACTATGCTCAAGACTATAAGCCCCAACCAACACATGATACATAAGGGTAATTAAATCTCGCAGTAGGGGAAACATACATCCTTTACAAACTCACAAGCAAATCATTTATGAGATAAAACTATGCCAATTACCAATTATGCCCACATTTAACATTTTTTCACATTTTTACAAAGCCGATGTCCTCTCCTCTCATATAACCACACACGATCCCACCGGAGATGTTCCATCACTTCACAACTTAAGCAATTTCCAAGAAAAATCCATACTCACTATACCAACCCATGTAATAAAGTATCATCAAGTCATGCAACATAATTACCTCAGACCACATAGAAACATGGAATTTTTCATCCATAAAATGCAGAATGAAGGGTGAAATATAAACTTCAACCCTTTTATGACCCTTCATAAACAAAAACTTGGGAGTTAACTACCTTACCCTTGACTAGAACTGAGAGGAAATGATGAGTGTATCAGACATCAATAATCGCCCTCGGCCTCCCAGTCGCATTTCCGCAAGATGATCGTCCAAAGAACCTTTATGGAAGTTAATCCTTATTCCTCCTCAATTCTTCACTTGCCAGTCTAAAATCTTCAAGTGGATATCTTCATAAAGAAAGGTTACCATCACATCTAAACCTTCCTAGAGGAATGATAGACATCGGATTGCCAATGAACCTTGTAAGAACTGACACATAAGACACCCCATCACCTGAGCCAAACTCTATATTTATAATTAAACTCATAGGCCACACTTTTCAACCGTTCAAATCTCGTTTGGCCCCAGATACAGGGACTGAGTTCCTCTTTTTAACGAAAACCTCCATCCCCCTTTCATGGGTGATATCTTCAATAGGCTAAGTCACCTACCATAAAAATCAAGGTCCATTTTCGTATTGTCCGGCTAAGATTTTTTCCAAACTTTAGTCTTCTCAATCTATCCTTTATGAGTCTACGTTCTCAATGCCTATAATTAATTCTGACCTATGGGAAAACTCACATACCTCAATCACCTATCGGAGACTCAACAGTCACCTCCCCCTATAAAGGGCTTCAATGGTAACCATGGAAACGCAAATTGATAGATATGGTTATAAGGCAAATAAAATTAGTGGTGGGATAATCAGGCCCAATTACTCTTGAAGTCAAATGACACATGCCCTCACATTTTTCCAAGGTTGTATGTTTCATTCCACAAACCATGCTATTTGTTAAGAAAACCAAAACTAATTCCAACCTTAGTAGAAGTCACTTGGAATGATGAACAAATGAGAAGTAAATTTGAGTACCAGTATGCAAAATTATAGACAAGGACTCCGTGCTTTTTTGGTATCTTTTTGAGACACAACTTAGAATATTCTCCCTCCTGCCGAATAAGTAGTCTGACAAGAATAACATGGTTCTTAATTTGGTAAACCTATCACCAATAACCCAATTAAATCTTTTTCTTTCGTGTATAAGGAAAACTAAAACGAAATCCATGTTGCCATCTTCCCCTTCCAATCCTCCTCTATAAACCGCATCGTTGAGCTCTCAGAGTTTCGCAGACAAGTCTATATACATCATTCTTAATTCATCTAATGTTAATTTAGGGAAAATTTGAAACTTTTTGTTTGTAACATGCTACTCAAATTCTATACTAGAATTTGTTCACCATAAACACCTATATTAAGACATCAAATGAAAGAAGAAGTTCATTTAACGATAATAACTACTTGTCAAATGCACAAATACATGTCGAACAAAACTGAAAGAAACGCTAGTGGAACATTACTCTACTAGCTCAATCCTACAACTAACTCTAGAATGTAAATGTGAAGCATCCTCGTAAGCTGATGGTCCACTAATTCCGGATGATGCTCAACATCCGGAAAGCTGGCAGTGTTAACCTGTATCTCTAGGTACACCTGTGCCTGCAAATAAAAGTTGAGAGGTGGTATAGGGTACTAAATACTTTGTACTAAGTATGGGTATAACCCACCAAGGATATGGCATGAGTAAGAATAGCTCTTTCCTAACCAACATGATTGTAGAATGTCAAGTTAGTGAACTGCCAAATCGAGGAATTAGGAAATTAACTGAGCTTTTCCAATTGGGATTAAGGAATGTTTATGAGCTTTCAAATTTGGAATTAGAAAGTATGACATTATGCATCATCATACTTAATATTTGTGCATACCCCTAAACCGTACACAAAACACATTTCCATAAGTCTTAATAACAAATTAATGTTTGGTCATATCATTCATAATCGTAGCACAGGAAAAATTGGAATCATGGACAATTACCTTACGACTTCCCAAAAAATGATGCTCAACAATGGGACCTCAACTATGCTGCTGCTTTAGAAACACGAGTCTGATTCATTCATTTCGTACTATTTCTTTCCATTTCATCTATTCAATGGGCCAGGTAAACCCAGTTTACACTATGATGTAGTTTATAAGACTTTCATTGGGTTTCGTTGGTGCAATGAAAAAATAATGACCTCTAATGTCATTACTTGAATCTAACTCACTCTTGATTATCCACCTAACCCTTTGGTATCATTTTGTTTCATTATGTGCATCATTTGAAGCTGGACTCATTCTATCTAATCATTTGAACTTTAACTTTTAAAATCGACATGACCATGTGGAGGCATCATGAATCAAGTGTAATGAAACCCACAACGAAAAGAGGTGGGAATCAACCACCACTATCAAGTGACCCTAACATGCTGATTACATAGGAATTGACCCGCCAGATCCCTATATTAGCATTTTAGTTGGATTCGTTATTATAAGCAAAATAACCTAGTTTCGAATACTATGAGATATAAGTAGACCCATACCGGCATTTCCGGAATATCTCCATCTCATTAGAGTTATACGTGAACCTCCGCCTTCGTCCGAAAGAAGGCCATCAACGCTATATCTCATCTATTGGTGCCCAGTAAAAGTTCCAACACCACATTCACCTCATACTTATGAAAGATAGCGTCTAGTTGAGGACACCGATAGCTCAATAGATTTAATTCCTCATATCATCATTAAGCTAAGTTGTTTATTCAATACTTTCAATTAGATTGTTTCATAGGGGGCTTAGGAAATCCTTGTCAAATTCATTCTTGACACTCTCATAGGTTTAGTACGTTTTGTATCATTTACTCAGGCTCATTTGATATTGCTCTCATCTTTTTACATTAATTCCTATATCTGTTCTCACCTATTCAGTGACTTAGCATTTTACGTGAATGTACATGTCATCATATGGCAATGCTCTTAGCCAGTTGTGTGTTTCACACTCTTACTTAGCCCTTCTAAAAATGCATCACTTTTTGTTCTCTCAATCCTTTCATAGTTTATTTAGTCATTATTCCCAATACACTTGGCCATTTATTTATCTCCACTCATACTTGAACCTTCTAGGGTTCATCAATTTCATTACATACATCTTAGGTCACTTTATTTTTAAATGTATGCCTAGACTTATGGGTCTATACAACATCCATGAGGCTATCTTCATAGTTTTGTAAGTGACTCATATCATCCTATAGTTATGTTGTAACAGCTTAAAATAATATTCTCTAAAGTAAAAGAATAATACATGTTGTTAATCATAACCACAACATGCTGATAGTAAAATGTACTTCCTCCAACATTGAAAACCTCCCAATACTTGGGTAATTATTCCATGTTTTTCTTGCGATTAGCCTCATCGTACTTAAAATAGACGAACCTACACTTTTTGGATAACGAAAGAATAGGGTTGTAACACTGTTTGTACTTGTATGGAACGTATGCACGTAAAGCCATTGAAAAATCATAATCAAAAGGATACTTTTTCAACCATGCCAATTAATTTCGAAAAATTTTATTCATAATTATGAACATATACACGCAATAACATATCATCACTTAGACAAAGTCCATATTAAACACAAACCAACATTCTTATAAAATTCATTTCCAACATGATATTATCACATAAGTCCATATCAACTTAATGACAGCATAGCAAGATATATAGCATGTAATAACTCAAACATAACAGTGTCAAAACCATTCATGGTTCAAGAGTTCATAACTCACCAATCATAAGACCTTTACCAGAACCCTTTCCCAGCCTACAAATGCATGATTAGGTGAAACCTCATAACCCACCCATATTAAGTAAACCAATCAAGGATCATAATTAATTTACCATTTCATAATCTTCATATCATGCTATTCTTAAATCATATCACATTAACATAGACAAAATAGCATGTCATCATGAACTAATATCATATAGATATCACATGTAAACTCATCAATATGCAATTCCTTCATATCATAAGTAGATAAGACCAACCTAAAACAACCTACGAGGACTTCCCTCATCAACATGTGCATGTATAAGTGGAGTCACATATCCCTAACCTAAACTGAGAACCCATATTGAACACTACTTAGTAATTCACGTCAAAGTTTCATTCATTCATTTTACTTTCTGTACAATCGCCTAAACCCGATAATAGACTCTGTGAGCTTAACATGGAATCCATGTCATGAACCCTACCACACCGAAAATAAGGTGTTTTTACTGTCAAGGTAGAACTAAAACATGAAACGTAGCATTCTATGTGGATCTACTATAGAGTTTTTTCATGGAGCAAACATAGTTAAGACTAGGAGTGTTCATATATTGAACCCTCTAAATACCATTAGCATTGGAGGTGTCATCTACGAGAACATTGGTGAAATTTCCCTTCCCATTGAGGATCAACACCTTTCATTTTTAAGTTCATTCACCGTTCTAAGCTAAAGTCCCTACTTCTTGATTACTTAAACCATTTTGAATCATCAATATCTTATATAACTCCATAGAAGACACACTTGCATATATTTACTAAATACTCATTAGAATTGGCATGAGAATTTTCGCTTTATAAGAACCCTTCATTTTTGAGATCACACATCATATTCTATCATAGTAAGGGAACGAAAGTGATTTATAATTTCACACCTTTGTATCATCCTACCCTTACATGATCTCACATTTTCACATAGTCAAGACACCTGCATCACATTCCGTAATATCATCATATTCTTACTCTAATCATATATAATACTTCATTTGAACTCAATACAAAATAGAAAGACAATCATGATTGAAGTAAAGAACTCAATACACAAAGTCCTTACCCACATAGCCATTCATAAGCCTCCTTAAGATTTTAACAGCAATCTGACCTATTCACAACAATTTAATTAATATATCATATCACAATCATAGAATCTATAAAGAAATAAGTCATTGTATCATCACTAATCAATTCAACCGTAATAAATTTTTTTTTTTTCATAACCTAGGTGAGTGTAACAAGAATTCAATCATGGATTTTTTCGTAGAACTAGGCCCAGACTAAAAGAAAACATCAATTAAAACATATAACATAATAATCTATATTGATAATCAAAGTACAAAAATAACTATCAAAGAAACTTGAAAGACAATTCAAGAAATTTGAAATCAAACCAAGGTTTTTTTACATCTTTTGGAAACAATTTTGAGAGCCTCTTGGGGAAATTGATCCCAAAAGAAGAGTGAATAATTCCATCCTTAGGAGTTTTCATAACTTGATGGAGACAGAATATGAAATATCTTGAGAATAGATAAGAGAATGTCCAAGAATTTTGATGAATTGGTGTTTGGGACATATTGGGGGTATTTGCCTACATTAATGAGGTTTCACGTTTTTTATAGTCACCCAAGTAAAATAATTTACATCATCCCCTTAACCCTGTATTTATTAATTACTGATATCTAACTTACCTATTAATAGAATTTAAGTATTCTAAGTATACCACTAAACCCCTCCATACGTCCCAATCCACTGATCATGGACCATCCTGGCTGGTCTGTGGGTTTGGGTCGAGAGGTTGATTTTTAGAACCTTTTAGACATATTCTAAGTCTTGACCAACGAACTCATTGATCGTCCCATTGACGCGAGAGTCCATCATGGATCATGAATTAGCTTCTCTAAATTAACTACTTGTGGTCTAAATGTAAGGGTCCTTTCCAAGGACCTTAGAAGTAGTCTTGGGAAGTCTTACCCAGTACTGTTGATCCTAACACACTCTACTATATATTAAACGACGTTTCTTAATACTAACACCAATTTTCACTAATTCCTGACTCTTAAAAAAAAACCTCATAAACAGGCCAAGCACAGTAGCTCAATTTATAATTCTCTGGATGTCATAGAAATTTCTTGACGTTTTGGACTCTAAAATTCTAATTTCTCAATACATTATTTTAGGGTTAAACAGTGTTTATGTCATGGTGTGCTTCATGTAAGGTTCTAGACTAACTTAGGTCTTCCCAGTGTTACATATCCCCTGCCCTAAGGAATTTAGTCCCCCGATTACACAAAAATATTTTTATATAGAGAGGATATATCAAGACTAGTACATTCGAACTAACAATCTAATATCCACATGGTTGAACTAAAGGAGTAATTGAAAATCCCATTCCACACATAAACCTGGATACACCACGCAACTCAAGTCACAAGTTACCATCATCAAGCGCTCACTTTCAAAAACACATATGAGTAACTACCTTCTCACCATCAAAATAATCTCAAAATGACAAAAAAAGTTACCATGAATTCTTCTCAAGACAAATCAAAATACAAACCCAAAAAGTCAAAAACATATATATCACATTAGTTATTATAGACTCAAAATCCGTCCTTATGAGAAGTCTTTTGATATAAACCTTTACCAAAATATTTCACAGCTTATAAATATGACAAATTATATCATATTCATTATTTTTTATCCTAAAAGGAAGTACTACCTTAATTAGGAACATAGAGGATATAGGGGACTTCATGGTCGACCTCGTCCTCCCATTTGTACTCTCCACTTGTGCTTGTGCTAGAATTTTACGGAGAACCTTTTTATCCTCAACTTCTTTTAAAATGCGATCAAGGATTTAAACCAAAACACTTCATAAGAAAGGTCCTCAGCCACTCCTACCCCTTCAATAGAGAGGATAAACACAGAGCACCTAAGCATTCTTGAGCAGGACGACCAAATACGCTAGTTCCCGGTAGTTTCCAACTCAAAATACACCTGTCGAAGCCATTTAAAGATCTCACAGAGAACCCACATACAGGAGACTTGATCTCCTTTTAATTACTCGAATCTCATTACCCATTTCATAGAAATTAGCAATTCCACCTTATCACCTATTTTAAATTTTCGTCTCTTCTTCTATTGTCATTTTCAGCATACGCGTTTTACCGACTATAGGAAGTTTTGATTCGATCCCTTATCCATGCATATAATATCAAGTTTCATAGGTTTTATTTTCGAACCAAGAGGATGACTTTCCTTTCCAACCTCAAACAACCAAAACCGAGACCTACCTCATACATATAGTGCTTGACAGGAGCCATTTGCAAACACGCAATTAACGGACATTTTTAATAAGACACCTAAATCAATGTCAATGATTGTCCCCATCAAAGCCTTTAAAAAAAAATCTCTTACCTAATCTCTTAATTAACGTATCCCTAGGGTTTGAATGTCATTTCCACTTGACCATTCCATTTGAAGGATACAACAACGGTGCTATGGCTTCACTCGAGTACCCGACCCTTTGTTTCAAAGACCTCCTAAATGAAGTGAAGTCGTACACCTATATATACTATAAGGACAAAAGGATCCTAGAAGAACTCAGAATCTCATAGACGTAAAGCTTTGCATATTCTACACCGATAAGTATAACACTCTAAAGTTCAAAACATAATCTAGATCCTCATCGGAGTGTTTCAAGTGTTTGTAACAGTATTTTAAGGTTAAATAATTTGTAAAAGTAATTTAGAAGGTTTTATATCTCCAAAAACGTCAAGGACGTCCACAATGGTTTCAGAGACTAGTGCAAAGGTACTAGTGTGACTTAGCCTATTTAATGTGATTTTAGTAGTCCAAAATTTATGGAGTTGTCAAAATGTGTCTAACAATGTATTCGAGTTTATCATACGTTCGAAATATCCCGTGTACTACTCCCAAGGCCAACAAAAGGGTCATTGAAGAGGACCCTTGCATTGTGGCTAAAAGTTCCTCTTACGCAGTAGACATTGAAGGTTTGTGCTACGGTTCTGTGGCCTTATCGCCGAGGCGTTGATGGCCACCCCATCTATGTAGGTTTATCCATTTTGGGAACTAGGTCCATTTTGGTCATTCTTCTATCCAAACGACGCTGCAAAGGACGGTGGGAGTCCGTCGTCCACTGACCTACGGCGTATAGGTCAGGGTCTCGTGGCACGGGCCATATTTTGCGTCATGTTTTAATTAGTCCTGTTTAGATTACTTAATTTAAGAGTTATGGCATTATTCGTGGTATGGGGTTTGTTAATTAGTTGTTAATTAACTACATACATAACCTAAGTCCCTAATACCATTTCAACACCTCTCAATTCCCCTATAAACAAATACTCGTTTCCTTGCCTCTTTTCTCTCTCTCAATACAAGAAGTGAAAGACTCTTCGGGAAGCATAAGGTATTTTTTATCCATCAAACTTCAAAATTAACAATGTAATGGGATCCTTTCACCTTTGTTGATTTCCCGTTCCCTAAAGGGTTCTTCCAAAATTTATATCAAAACGATGAGTTTCAATGGGTTTTCTTCTATTAAGATTTGATCTTCTAATTATATTGTCTATGTTTTTTTTTTTATATGCTAGGTTATGATTGTATTATGATTCAATGCTATTTTTTGATGAATTAATCTAATGGTCAAGTAGATTATGAAATTGATCCAAGTCCTTAACCTAGGTCTTCTGAACTTGTGATGAATTGTGTGTAGTTTTCTATTGACTTCATTATTGTGTTATAATATTTTTGATATGTTTACCCCCATTTATGGTTTGAATGGATGGTTTATGGTAAAACCTTGGATGGTTTACCACCACCTGTGAAGGACATTAGGGTAGTCTTCTATCTCACATCATCAAATTATGAATTATTTCTTTTTAAATAGATGATGTTATATTGATTATATCTTATGATGAATTGATGAGGTTTTGTAATGAAGTGCTGAACAGAACGTCTTGTTATTGTTTGTGATTTGTTGACTAGGATGTATTTATATATATTAGTATGGTTATGAATTGCCTATTTGCCTTCTCATCAATATGATTATGTAATTGTGCTAACCTCGATGTGTGATTGTGTTGAAAGGACCCTTATCATCATGTCCTATTGAATTATTAGTATGAAACTATTAAGGTGTAGACCCTATGAGACCAAACTTAGTTATGATTATTAATGAAAGACATTTCAAAAGGACGCTCGCTTAGCATCGAGTGAACTACAAGTCAGGATTGGTCCTTTCCCTTTTCCCACATCTGGAAGGGAGATTCACACTATTGTACTTCATGAATTTGTGACTACAATGCATGTAGAATTAACAGGGTCCCAACTACATCCCCTATTCTTGAACTATGTAGGCCCCCATAGGTATTAGCTATGTTGATCACCTAGATGGGTATGTTCATCGTTTTTGGTACTCCCTTGGCAATTAGTTCACCTACTTTGGGTGTAGGTTCAGCATGGACATAACACCATATCCAATTTAGTTCAGTGGTCTATGTCGGTTAAGGCATATATCCCAAAGATAAAATGAAGTAACAAAGTGACTATCTACGATTACCTAATGGGTTGCTTAGTCTAGGTAAGAGTGGTGGTAGTCTACCTAACATTGCACTAGTAGCCTTGGAGAAGTCTAAAGGATGTTCTAATGTGCTTATTTTTTGTAAATGTAACTTATATTAATGTTTATCTTGGTATGTTAATGAAACTATATGATATTGGTTTTCACTTATTAACATGTGCTTTTTCGCTATTGCTAAATTATGATATGTTTTCTCTTAATGAATATAGTCATGTAAAGTGGAATTTTCTTATAGTTCTTGTTGGGTTTAGTTTTGTTGGTGTGATTAAGGATGTCTTACTTATAATTGTCACAAGTAACCTTTAATGGGGTTCATGATACTGGTCTTGTGTAGGTTGATATTATGAACTCTAATCATGTCCTTCTTGATTTTTGAATTGGATGATAGCGGTTGTCTTTGGTTATAGTACTGAATATGTTTTTATGAAAGTTTACTTGGCTAGACATGTATTGTTGTTCTTCGTTCCACTGGTACTTGACTTTCGGAAATGTGCGTAATTTGTGTATTGGTCTTGACATGTGCACAATGTTTTTCAAGTAATTAGCAGTCTTTAACGAAATGTCCCTTCTAGATCATTTTATGTTTGTCTATTCATGTGATCCCATTCTTAGTAGAGCTGTATGTGCCTACCCATTTCTCCTTTTTCCCCAACATTTTAGGTTTTCGGTTCGGTCGTTAAGAGGGTCCTGACCAATTTTGAAGAAAGACTTGGAATCATTCTCCAGTTGTGGGTATGTTTTCTTTGATCCAAGAAGATCCTCGTTATTACGCTAGCTATGTTCTTTGTTATCGTTAAAAATCATTTAATTCTACTTGTTTCAAAGAATTGTTGAACCTACGCGCTCTTTATACTTGTGTTTAGAGCTTTGTGACCATATTAGTTTAATTCTGTTAATGATGGTTTTAATATATATATCCCTTTTAAAGACTATCTATGTATAATGTTCTATATGTGGCTAAAAGTAGTACGGACTATGTTATATTCGTATACAAGGAGTCTATGTATACTCGCTATGAATATATTATGTGTAAGTGAGAGGGTCTATTGTACAACCTCAATAAAGTAGAATTTTATGAAAATTTTTTAAATTTTCCTCACTTTTTAACCTATAAATGTAATTATTAATGCAAGAGGCTAGACCTATCCTCTCCGAGACGGACCGATGCCAGTTACGTCTAGGGGGTACATCCCGGACTAGACACCTTGGTATCATAGCATAAGGTTTGGTTTTCCTCCCATCGCTTTAGTCCGTAAACCACAATCTACACTTAAATTTTGACTCGTAAAACTTCAATGAAACATTCCGAGGTCGCTATCTTTCATTTTCCCAATTATATAGACGTTATGGTGGTTTCTTGGACATTTTAAGTTACACTTTTCAATTGTTCAATAAATTTTTTTTAGATTTAAAAATAATCTTATGTATTACTAACTCCACATGTTTTATCTAGACGAACTTATTACTTTCAGAGGTTACCAAGAGTTATAATCATTTCTTAAGAACTAAAATCTTTCCCCAGGTGGTTGAGTCCTCAACTCCTAGGATGGGAGATCTAGCACTAGTATCATTTTTATTATCAAAGACTCTTGCACTTTCTACGAAGACGTATTGAATGATGTAAGGTCCCAAGTCCCATTTCGCTACTCCTATGTTTAATGGTCATGTTATACAATTTCGCATTCAATTTTTAACATATGTTTAGTTACAGTTGACCTTCCAGAGAAATGTTTATGAGTTTCCTCCATTTTTATTCTATCATCATGCGATGATGTATGTTCATGATTTGCTAAGGATTCTAAGAGGGAGAAGATGTCAGTTACGACTCAGGGGATTGCTTTAATCGTGACAACTGTATCAGCAGGGCATGAGGTTGAATTATCTTATGAATGATGTCTTACAGCCCATGTCTCTGTAGATTCTTATTCATAATTGGTGAAGCACGACACAACTTAATGAATTAGAGGCGATGTATACTAGGAAATTCTCACTTCTCAAGTATTCTTAGTTCGTCGTGCCTCGAGTCTTAACGTCTCTGTTGTACTTCTCTTCTAATAATTTGCCTTGTGTTTAGTCTCGTGAATAATAGAAGCGCAGTCACAAGAGGGTTTAACCGGATATTTAAATGCGGAGTTCCTCCCCCTAGACCCAAGCTCCTCCTCAGAGAATTCCTATAGGTTGACAACGCTCTGTTTAATCATTCCGCTCCATGCGACATAGAAATTATGGGTGTATTCTCACCTTTGTGGAACTCAGTGCTTCTCAGCTCAAGGTATGACGGTCCAACGAAATATGGGAAGTTTCACCCCTATGTGAATCAAATGCTAGTCCAATGGCTTCTCGTTTAAGAGACTTAACAAGATGAATTCTCCATGTTCCTTTAGGTCTAAGGAAATGAAATCCTTAAGACGTGTAGATGATGTTTATTAAGATCCTTGTGCGATATAGTGATTTCACAAGTTTGAGACTAAAGTCTAGCATCTTATCAACTTAAGGATGTGGCTCAAACGTCGGTTACATCCTGTAACACACAAGGGTATACCCTAGAAGGTTTTCACGGAGTATTCCGACCTCTCTAATGTGTTTATTCACGCTTACACATTATCCACTCCTATATATGAAAAAGTAGTACATAAAATTAATTTAAATTCCATAACACTGTCCAATCTTTATTGACTATAAGAAAGAATAAGTCTCGTAATAGCCATATTAAGACACGTATAATATCCTAGGTCATGCACACTTACATAAATTTTATAAGGAAATATGTCTATTCAAAAGTCTTTTAGAAAGAAAAGGAAACTAAAACACGTCACTCTCGAATATAATGACGACGTACCAATATTGAGAGAATGCTATATCTCAGCTTCACTTATAATATAATCCACGATGCCAACCTACAAAATGTATAAAGATAAACATCGGGAATTAGCACATTAATGCATCAAGATAGTGAACATGAAAGAAAACCAATCTCAACTGGACTTTAATTTAAAATATACTTGTTATGATCATTTTGATAGAGAATCATAACAATATCACAACCCCATCTTAAGTTGATACTTATTATATGGTGATATTTATGAAATTCATAAGGGACAACCATACATAGTGATAATCATAACTATAAGCTTCAGACCCTCCACAGAGTTATCCTAAGATCCCCTAAATAAGAAGACTCACAAGAAGACCGCCCGTACAACCCCTTCACACCCACCTAAGTGTTCGTTAACACTTTCGAAATAGATTATTCCCTTCTAAACATTTAAAATATCCACCAAGGTACTCAAACTCTCACCGCTCATTACACTTAAGTACCACCAATAAACCCTCTTCATCAAGCCTAACCTAAGCACTTCAATCAATGCGACACTATAATAAGAAACATTCGAATCAACATGTATTAACTAAGTCAAAATTATTCATAATCCATTTAAGAGATATCCAAAAATTACAACACAACTTCTCATAAGGTCTTGGAAAGATTAGGGAACTCTCATCCGACCAACTTCAAGCCTACTCGTTCCAGGTATAGATAGTGGTCCATTCCACTGAGTTTTTCCCCCCCCCCTACACGTTGTAGAACCAATACATACTAGAGTAATGACTCTCATATTATGATATTTCGACTTCACTGACATAGACCATACTATCTGGGTATGGGATCCGGTGTCATAAGACCCCACAGTTGTGGAAGGTGTTCTACTTGCCAAAATAGAACTAAACTCATCCAAAGTTCGCAACCTGATACAGAGTGTCAGGGCTTCTTGGCTCTAGTCTCATTCTCAAGTAGTGATACGTGCACAAGTATATCCTCTTCGTGCTTTTCTTTTATTCTCATAGAGTAATTCATTCCCTATGTTGTATTAGAGAGGGTACCATTAATAAGTTTTCTACTAACTCATAATACTCTTTTCAATAGATAGCTTATTCTAAACCTTCTTTTCATATTCAATTTCCCTTAAGTCTTTCATAGAAGGTAAACTACTTTAGGTTACCGATCCTAGACTTCATTCTATCATTCCTTCATACACGGATATTACAAAGGGTTCCAAGCCTACCAAGTTAGAAATCACATGATCACAAACATCATTTATCAAGTAGAGAGGACGACTCTACCCATCAAGAACAAAGCATCATACCATAACATAGGGTATCCAATACTCTAACCTTAGTCCTGTACCTATACATATCACCTTCACATTTTTTTTCATCAATAGATCTATAAATGATAATACTTATAATTCATAAATTTAGTATCAACAAGGCCATCTTCATAACTATATAACACATAAACCTGGTCACCATAAGTGACAATACCATAAGTATAAGTTCAACATCAATTCTATATTATTCAAATGAATTAGGTCAACTCACCAACTTCTGAAAGAAGAAAAAGCTTGTCATAATCACAATTCCCTTATCCTTCTCCATCAATCCACATATCCGATATTCTTATCATGATACTCCTATAGAAGACTAAGCCAACAATGCACCATATCATTCTCCCACCAATACTTAATACAATATAACATTATAAGGCAATATATAACTATTCAAACATAATATTATACACAATTCAATATCCCCACTCAATCCACACATGATTCAATACGATTAAGACAGATCAATTAAACACTTTTTTAGCCAAAAGTAGGAATTATAGAATGCATGGTTTCAGGAAGTTTTTGACTTTAAAAAACACATTACATCAAATTACTTCATAAACATTAATTTAAAAAACCTTTTCATGGGAACCCCCACTTAGAATTCAAAATATTTTTTTTAGTTTTTTATCTCTATTAAAAAAAAACCCTTTTGAAGTGGCTTTTAAAAGGAAAGAATCAAGATAAATAACCATATGCTTCACCTAATAATCCAATAAATTGATGGAGAAATCAATGAAGAAATCATCCGAGCTTTCAACCTTGATCCTAGATCAATGGACTTTAGAGAGAACTTCTTTTTGATCTTGGGTTTTTATTTTTGAACTAATGAGGTCAAGTCTAGGTGTGTGGTATAAGTCTTAAATAATTAACCTACCAATAAAAGTCCGAACCAACTAACCGTCTATGACTTAGTTATGATATATTTGAATTTTCCCATACTACCCCAAACTTGGTCGAGACACTTACTTCCGAAGTTGGAGAACTCATAAGGCGATGCAACCTCCTGACATAGTGCGACCAACAAAAGACCGTCCTACTTGCCCGTGGTTTTTTTAACACACTCCACAGAGGTTGGAATACTCTCCCACCCTATGTAATGAAGCTAACGCCACAACATTGTCTTGTTTGATTAAAGGAGCATCGTGGTGGGGCATTATTTGGACTGTTTTTGCTAGGTTCTTACCAATGTTTATAGGTCCTCCCCAGGACGTTTTACGGTGGTCCTTTGCGGATTTGTACTGAAAGAGCGGTTTCCACTCAACCTTAACAATCTAATTAGGTATTTAACTTTCCCGAATATTTAGACAGAACCAACGACACTACACATTGTGATGCCACTATAACAAACTAGCACGCGAGGCTAACTTAACTTCCTTAATTCAATGTCGTTCTTTGACGTTGACTTCAACTCTACGAACTTACTTCAAATTCTTATTTCATCATTTTAAGTCAGATCATATTACTCATAACCTCATGATAGGATGTAGTTAACTTACTTCAATTTGATGGCGGTTATCATTCTCCTCCACTTAAAATAAATTCCATACTAGCTGTAACCACCCTGCAATTACCCTCTATAAGTTAGGAGAAACGGTTGGATCTTCAAAAGGCATTCAAAACATTCAAAGGCTTTCACAAGACTCTTAGCGTTCATTCATTACTTTAGACCTAAAAGTAGTGCGGAATTTAAAACTTTCACGAGAAACATTAATAAGGAAAATATCTTTTATTAATTACTAGGATAGTCTCATTGTGACAATCAACTTAAAGCACACACATAGCTATCATTCGACACACCCTTTGACATTAAAAACTAATACGTATTATTCTTAACCATTATTTACAATTAGGAACTATAGAAAACTAGAATATCCCCCTAATATAGGAGATAAATAGTCCCTTTCAAGAGTCGTGATCCCAAGCTGTGCGTTCCCAAATCTTCCCTCTCACCAACCTATACTTATAGAGTATAGAAAAGTATGGGTTAATTTCAAACATTGTATTTAAGTATGGCATATGCACAAATCATTCGAAAATGGATGTTTTTAGTGGACACATCAGTCTGTATTTTATAACAAAACATCATGAATCAATAAAAAAACATCATTTAAAACCATCATTTATCACATAAAGAAAAAATATACCTTTTTTCTTAACATAAGATACTTACAAATGAACACACTTACCATGACCTAATCGATATCATAAGTTATCGTAAAGATCACCTAGGCAAGACAGTAAAGAGATGTCCATACAATCTGGACTACACATCCAAAGTGAACCTTACACTACTAAGGCCAAACATATTTCATTTCATTTAACAAGTCAACATCAGTATTAAAAGACAATATAAAGCGTCATATACTAAGGAAATTCCCATAATAAACCATCTTCCTAAGACACTCCCAAGTCACACTTAGTAAGAATATGAAAGTAGCATCCAATACTACAACAACTTTCCGACTTAGCGTTCCTTAGGAATTTCCCTAAGGCTAGGCCCCATCACATTCTTCATACAATAAATTTCATCTACAAAACATCATATAAACATTGTTCTTTAACCTTAGACACAAAGTCATATACTTATCTTACATCATATCTGAACCCTTCATATATTTATACAAGGACACAGCCCAAGACTCCCTCAAAATACCTACTTTGTGCAATGTATATCGGTTGCGTCCCATTACATAACCTATCCTAATATTACTCCCCTTAAGGATACTTTATTTCATTTATTGAAAATTGTTCTGGCACTTTAAAACCGACAATAAAACCACTAGAGCCTTGACATAATTCCTGGTACTACCTTACATGAATAAGGGATCCCTAACGTTCCTAAGGTACGAATCATATTCTTTAACCTTTATATGGATTATCCAATAGCTACAACAACCTCCAGGGGCACATTATAAGGGTAAGAAGTTTGGTAGCTAAGTGAATCCAGTCTCGACTAACGAGGAGGCACCCGTCCTCCTCAAGAGGTCCTTTGATACAACATCTTTATTCAAGAATGTACCCATCCCCTTTTTTTAATCCTCTTGGTTCTAAGCACAACTGCCAAATGTAGTCTTATAATTCATTGATATAGATTAGAGATACTATTGCACCCCATCTCACTCTCAAGGTATTCACCCTCCAACCTTTCCTTTGGAAAGCTTATGGATCTATTGATGTTTGCTACAAACACTCATCTCAACTCACGAGAGTGGTTCACCCAAAATCCCTCCCCCTTTTCATACTTATGAATATTAGGAATGGTCTACAAACTTCCTTCTCTTACTCATGATGATGTCTACCCCATTTTTCATTCATTAACTCTTTACCTACATTCAAGTGTTGTGTTGTGAGTACATGTGAGCCACATCCTTTCACTAATGACCATCATTTATAACATAACTGATTGAAATTCCATATTACATTTACTCATTATAATAATTCACATATAAATACATATTTAATTTAACATAAACCCTTCAGATGCTCATGTTTTTTTTAAACAACTCTAACACATATCACTAAATATACATATCAAATCAATAACTTCACTTCACACCTCATGGCTTTTAAAGGCCATTTTCATAATATACATATAAAGCATTTACTGTAATAAACGGCCGCCAAAAGTGGACCATAACACTCACCACTTACTTCATATAACTTAACCAAAATAGAAAATCCTTATCCTTTTAACAAATCCTTTAAACATCTTTTCTCATATTTCACCACCAAAAGCATCATTAAGAATAATATGGCAGTAAGAATAATCACAATATAAATATAGATAAACTATAGTTCTAAACTATCAACAATCTAGATTAGACGCCACTTAATGAGCCAAAGTTGAGGATTGTATTGAGCATTGTAAATCACTGATTCTAACCTTGAAATTTCCAAAAAAACAACGAAAATATTATATTACATCATTAAAACGTTTGAATGCAAAGCCATTGGTAAGAGTTCAAAATGAAGAAGTTGAAGTGTTGAAAACCATTTTTTAAAAGTATTAAATGGTCTCCTTTGTGATGAAACATGAGTCAAGTATGAACATCCACTCCTTAATATGGAGACCCACCAGATTTGGTGTGAACATGTCCATAACCTCACCTAGCCCTACCATTGAGTTGTAGTTCCAATGGAGTGTGGAGAAAAGAACTTTTGAGGGTTTTTAAAATGTTAATTTCTCAAGGAGATCTTGGGGTGTTGGTTGGAGGAATGGGTGTATAATACCTAAATCATAATATAACACACCCCCAAAGTAACCTAAAAAACCCTCATTGATTGTGGATTTAATTTAGACAAGTCAAACTTCACTTACTTTTCAAAATATCGTAGGGGATCAAGTCCGCATCGGGAACTGTTTCCACAATACTTTAGAAATAAATTCTTGACCGAGGGGTCGCGACATGAACCACGATGCACCTGTGCTTTAACAATGCACAAACGTCGCTATCTTGGGAAGCTTGCCTTGAGCGAGTTTGGGTTCTCCTTGGGCACCTTTAAGGTTTGTCCCCTGGGAGTCGTACCTGGATTTTTTTACCCTGACATTACCTATAGACCTAAGGTCCATGCCCACTATTTCGACTCAAATAACACATGTATACACATAACATACCCAACTACACATACAAAAAACACACACGGCTAGTAAGTTGATGTGGTTGGTCTTCCTTGAAGTTTCACTTTTCCGAAATTCACCAACTGACTACTACTGCTAACATAATCTTTTATCAGTCATTAGCTATAAAATAAATGTTAAGCTCTAGTTGACTTTTCATTTTTAGGGTCCGTACAATCTCTCCCACTTAGACAACAATTATCCTCGAATGACAGTAAACGCTTTCAAGGACATCAAGAACTCACTAGCAACATACCACACATATCATAAAGTCATAACTTCCTATTAATGAAAAAAATTTAAAAGGAACACTAACTTCATATAATTAAGCAATTTAGTAAACATCAGTAAATTGAACAACTAAAAATCAAAAAACATAATATTCATCATTCTCCATTTCATTATTTAAGGTATAATTGTCTGCTACCGAGGGAAACCCTCTCAAAGGTACGTTGGCTACAAAATCTCTAGCCATGAAGTGTGCCTCCAACCCTACCCCTTGTTGAAAATCCTCGTCGGTGCTAGAAATACTCCCCCACAGAGCCTTAAACTAATTGTTATAGATTAAGAATAAAATTATTGAACACCCATCTCAATTCATGAAGGTACAACCTCTAAATTATCTCTTGGAACGCTCAATCGGAAATAGGAGGTTGATATAACACTTCATCAAACTAACAAAACTGTCACCCTAAATCCCCTTTTTATACTGTACAGATACAAGGATGTGTCTGACACTTAATCTCTACTAACAATGCGTGTTCTATCCCGTACATCCCTATTTTTATTTTCGTTCACATATTCTTTAATGCTTCAGTGTGTGAAAGAGACATGTGAGCAAACCTTTTAACATAATGCCCCATCATTCATACCCATTGACTTTTAGACATTATCATACTCCATTTTAAAAAAAAAAACACTACATCACATCACTTCACATATCAAATCATCCTTAGATTAGACCAAAACCCTTCAATATGATCATTTCAACCTCTAATGCTATAATACATATACATATAAAAATCATAACGCACTTCACATATATTGCCTTCACTGGACATTGTAACAATTCAACATAATAACTTCCCATTTACTTTAAATAAGGCACCCGCCAAACAAAGGTCGCATACCACTCAAGACTTACTTAATAGAACTAACTTAAACCAAATATAACAACATACCCTTCTCCAAGACTTACCACATTTTCTCAATAATTTCACCAAAAGCATCATAATAAAGCATAAAAGACAGTAGATAATAACAATATTAGATAAAGAAACCATAGTTCTAACATTATAAACCATGCACATTAGACCAACTGCATAAGCCACAATTGAGAAATTGTATAGATCATTGATTCATGAGATTTTACCCTTTAAATCATCACTAGCATTTAAAAATAATCATATTTTAATTCATCCAAATATTTTGCATGAAGACTCATGCTTAGAGTTCAACAATTTGAAGCAGTTGTAGGTTTTGCAAACTTTTTAATAATTCTGGAAATGGGATCTTGAATAAAAAAGAGTCAAGGAGAACAATCAGAACCTTAATATGAATAACCTGTGGATATTTGGTGAAGAAAGGGTCCACAAACCTTCACCCTAGCTCTACCTTGTGTTGTTCTAAGCTCCAATAAGTTGGAGACTCTTTTGGGAGGAGAACTTTTGAGGGCTTTGAATGTGGAATTCGAAATAGAACTTGGGGATTTTTGTTGGGGCATGGTTGTATAATGACCTAAATAGTATATAACACCCTCCCTCCCAAAAACAAATACCCAAAAAAATTCCCTCCATTGAGTGGACAATTTAGAACAACTCAATCTTCACATAACTTTTTGGAATTAATTGTAAGGGAACAAGTTCGCGTCGTGGAGGCCATCTCCCAGCACGGATTTTGAAAAATTCTATGCAAGTGTGCCCTACCAACCTGCTACGCGCCGGTTTTCACAAGGCGAAACCTGTTGTCTTTGGAAATTTGCCTTTGACGAAGTTTAAGTCTTCGTTGGGCACCCTTATGGTGGTGCCCCATGAGTCCGTACCCCGAACATTTTGACCCTTAACATGTCACCACTACTACGATCAGGTAAATCACACCAATTTTATACTCCAATAAATAAAACACTAAACACATACAAAACATAAATGTCACAAGAAATACACCAAGTACTAGCTTTCGAACGTCCTTCGTTTTGTTCCTTGATATTTCACTTTCCAAACTTCACACCCACTTACTTGTAATGCTAAAATACATACTTTTAACCTCGTGAAAACACATGGGAATCTGTAGTTTGACCTATGTCCCTTTTTAGGGTCGTTTACAAACATACTTCAGCTTATAACCATACACAATCATAATATAAATACTAAAGAGGAGATAGAGCTAAATCTACAAACCCTCCCCTCCCACAGTCGGTTCGAAATAGACCATGAAACAACCCCACGCTGCACAGCAGTCAAAGAGCCAGCCAGGTGAGGTAGCGTCTCAGTCGGAGAAAGTAAATGGGGATCGTAGGGCAAGCAGAAAAGACTGCAGCAACACGGAGAGAGGTACGGATAATAGGGTATTAACGATGGTGTAACGCGAGGCCACTGAGGATAGTACCATTCGTGGGAGGTTACCGGGTGGTGTTGGATGGAGTTCAGCATGAGCGGTGCGCAAGGGAAGATAAGGCAATGGGGACGAGCAGGTGAACTCATAAGAACGGGTGCCTCCGGCGAAGTCGCGAGACAGAGAGCGGCTGCGGGATATTCACAAGGTAATGTATTTGGGAGGTGGGAAGGGGCTCGTGTAACTCTGAGTGAATGTGTCGCGGAAGCGGCGCTGGGGGTCCTCAGACTTCGCGATCAGTTAGGCGATAAAATGGAGTGTGAGAGGCGGGGAGCCGCGGGCGATTGGACAGGAAAAGGTAGAGGGCCTAGTGAAATGGATCGAGTAGGCTGTAGCTTCGCTTGTCAGACGAAAAGATGTAGTTATGATGTGATGTGGACTCGAGCGCTGCGATCGGTCCGCTAGGCTGTAAGACTGAAATCACTGGCACATCCCCTCTCTGAGGGTGACGGCACACTGTTGGTTTGCCATTTTTGTCTCACTTTTGCATGGTCTATTTACGCAGGGCTGTGTCCGTGTTAAACCTCCTTTAAGTATGGTTTAGGGTTGTTGTTAAGGGGGGGTCTGGTACGGAATCTGAGTGCAAGGGGGGGAGAAGGAAGGTTGGGGATGGAAGAGAGGTGAATGATGAGGGTAAAGGTGAAATGAGAAGGGAAATTGGATGTCGTGGGGCGGGGTAGCAGGGTAGGGGGGGAAAGGAGGTCGGGGGTGTAAAGGCGATGGAGGGGAACTACGGTATGTCGGAGGTGGTCCTAAGAGCTTGGGGGGATGGGGTACTTGCAGGAATCGTGTATAGGACCCTTGATCGGGGGGGGGGATTTCGCTGGCTGTGGAAAGATTCCTCCTGGGGCGTATGCATCGGCTGGAGCAGTCCATAACATTCTGACGAGAGGGGTCTCACAAGCCATGATTATGTTATCCGTCTCTCCTCATGTGGAGCTCCTGTTCCGTGGCCGGGGGTGGGGATTAGTCGCTTGGCGTCCTTTATGTGCTGGATGACTGAGTTTATATGATCAAGCTGTTGGTGACGAGAGTCGATAGTGGTGGACAGGTTGACGCCCGTGGGGTCCCTTGTGAGTAGAAAGGAATATACAAAGGGTTGAGGGGGAAGTGGTAGATAAGTTACGGGTAGTTTTACTCGACCCCAAGCTCTATAAGGGGGCCCTCAAGCGTCCTGTAACATACTGAGAGTGGGCGGTGCCAGGTGTCTGAAAAGGGGTTAGAGAGCGCTAGGCGGAGAAGGATGGGGGTGGGTTAGGGCTTTCGGGGCGTTAGCCTGTGGGTGGGATAGTTGGTGGAAATAGACCCTCTCTCCTCTTCCCCACCAAACTCCACATAATCAAGAGACTCAAAAAAAACAACAAGAAAGTGGAACAACTCTGCATCATATCGGGCACTAACTCTACTTCTCTGCTCATATACTGGGAACTTCCTTCTCCAACTATTTATCATTGTCATTACAGTATTTCTAAGAACATTATAACCTTTCTCAACAGCACAAGTATGCAACCTTTAGAAAAATTACATTTAAGCAGTCTTTACTAGTTCACATATGCAAAATGTAAACAAATCATTAATCGTGACAAAGTATATAGAGATAAAACTCATTTTTTTAACTTAAAACATAAACTCATAAAATATGCCATAATGGAAATGTGATCAATTCAATTCATTTTCCTTATTCTCCTAAACACATGCAACATTCTACTAACCTTTCAATGTTTTAACTTGAATAGAATAGAATAGAAGAGAAGAGACAAGATGTCGTCAACCAAACTATATTCACATACTAACCCCAATAGAAGGAAACATTCCACAAGAAAAAGGAGAACGTAAACTACCTAATAGGTACCTTCATCTAGATTTTCCTTAGTTTTAGTTGAATAAAAAACTACCAAAATTTTGGGGAATAGTCACCTTAACCGTCACTAGGAGATTTCTTGCCTCTCTCCCTCTAGCAACATAGTAGACAATCTCTCACTCTGTAATCATCCTTCCCACATACCACAACCAACGACCCATTAGTTAAGCTAGACATATCCCAAATGTTTCTTCCCACAATTTGAGCAAGTCGGTTTATAGCAATTTCGACCACCAAACCCTCTCATAGTTGCTTAGGAGAATTAGGAATTCTATTTTTGTAGCCTATTTTCAACCAGGTTGGCCTTACGCATTGGTTTTCTTTCCCTTTTTAACATATCTTCCTATCATCTGAAGCTTAGACTCGTCAATAGATTGAGCATACACCATAATCCCTAGATAAAGAAATGTCACCATAGATCTTGTTTGTGACACATTCTTTCACAGATCGAAACACCGGTCACAACCAACTCATCTCATTCTAGGATTAGAACCAAGGATGGAGCATACTAAGACAATATGGTAAATTTCAGGATACTCTTCTTTCTCAACACTCCTGTTACCTTGCGTAGGTTTATAAACTCCTTAACCTTAACCTCCTTTTCTCACGTGGAAAGAATCTTCATAACATGTCTTCCTTAAAATCTTCCCATTCTATAGGACCCAATCCCCAGTGTATTACCTTTCCATGATGTCCACGTTTCTTGAAGTACCTCTTTTCAAATGTATGATGTCCATGTCCGCCTTCTCCCTAATCACCCCATAGAATTCACTATCTTGTACGCTGTCCAATAGGTATTGGGGATCCTCTCCCACCTAGAGGTCAGAGGTAGGGGGATTCATACTCACAAGTCATTTAACCTAACGTCATTGTAATCTCAAGGTATTCATTCCTAGCCCCAATTACTCCTATTTTCTTGACCGTCCATGGTTTGGGAAGGTATCTAAAGCTCTTATTTCTTGCTTCCCTCCTTGCTCCTCATATAGCCCATGTCCGGGGAAAACCTAGTCATTCCCTAATCGCAACTATAATGACTTTATAACTTGAGGGACTTTTAACCTTTTGGAGCTTGTCCACCTATGGAGGAACTCCCTCATTCACCCCTTCTCATCAATTCTACTTGTTGATGTCCTTCTTTTATTATTGCTCAACACTATGGCACCAAAAACAACATAACAAAGAAAGTGGAATCTTCTATCATCCATTACCTCACTCCCCAAGATGTTTGGCGACTCACAACGATGAACCAAGACTCTAATAGACGTTGATTTTATGATAACTGTTAATCCTAACAACTACTTCATAACCTTAATTCCTTGATAACAAGGTTTAAACGACACAGACTATAACCTAGAAGTTCACGGTGTATTCAATCACTCAAAGTTCTTAAACAGACCTTAGACATCGTTCATCCCATATATATTAAAAGTCTTTGTAAATTAACTATTCACACAATAAATCTCTCCAAATCTTTACTAAGAATATAAAAACCACTAGGTACAGTCAACTACATCTTAAAACGTCTAAATCTTTGGACGACTCGGAAAGTACCTCCCTCGATGTTAGGGAGACCCTTGGTTTCATGATCGATCATATAGACCCTTTTAGTCTTGTACAAGCGCTTTTAAACTAGTTTACATTGCATAAGACATGAACAGTAGTGCAGAAATTAACTTTTTCACAAATAATTAATAAAGGAATCTTTTATAAATACTTAGAGCATGTCTCCGTCACAATCAAAACATGTACATTACATCATATCGTAGGGCACGCCCGTTACATTAAAACGAAATATATAAAATTCTTTAATAAGAACTAAAAAAGCACTATGTCTCGAATATATGAGGAACATACATGTCTTGAAAAGAAACATTCAAAAGCTTTTGCCTCTTAGCCTTCAACTTTTCCTTCAAAAAACCTATCCTTACAGAGTATAGAAAGTATGGGTTTAGTACAAAACATTGTATAAGTATGGCATCTGCAAATCATGTCAAAAGGGACATTTTTTGTAAGATAGTCTTTCATGCAAATATAATCATAAACATTCATGAATTTCGAAAGAAAATCAACATGAGAACAATCATTTAACCACACTAGAGAAGGATTTCCATAATTTTTAAAAAAAAGAACCGACTCAACTAGTACTAAAAGTTAGGAGTGAGCTAGTTTACCTTTTACAGTGACCCAAATTTTAACTCCAAAAGTATTGAACTTCCAAGGTATTGCCATGAAGAAGTGAACTCATTTTCAAAAGTTCCTTAACCTGGTATCTTATGACTCTCCAAGGGATATACATGAACGAAACCTCAAAATTTCTTCAACCACACCAAGGAGATCCTTAGGAATTACCCACCATGGTTATTACTCCCTTAGGAGAACAATTCAGCACTCAAATCATAAGACATTAGAAGAACACTCCAAACAAGCAGACAACCAATGACTTCCCTTCCGAAAGCCTAATTAGTCTATGAGTTAATGGCATCCCATACCACCACCTATCCTACGTAGTATACTCCCCTTTTAGAAGGTTTTGCACACCAATACATCCCTTTCGGAAGGCCCTACTTATGGCAATGGATAGATTAGCATCTCAAACACTCACCTACCCTAAAAAGTCCGTTCTTTTAGAAGACTTAGTTCATTTCAATTCACAGCTTCACTAAGACTCTTTCGAAAGTCCCTACCCCCATGCAATGAATAATAGTGTCCCCATCCACTAACTACCCTACGTAACACATCTTTTACAAGACTTCGTACTTATATTTTTTTTTGTGGGAAATAGCTTAACCCGGCAAGCCATGAGAACTAGACATGGATCTCCCGACATTTAACCCCTATCGGTGAGGGATATAACTTTGCCTAAGTAAGGTCTTCTTTTTATCTTTTACATAGCTTTCCAAGAGCTACAGAACAACACCAAAATGGGCACCTAGTTCGGGATACGAGAAGCGCTACGAAGTAACTCAATCTCTACAACGAGGAGTTCTCATCTCAAGAGGTAATGAATACACATCTTAGCGTCATGAGTGTAAGCACCCCTTCTTCATATCCTCTATGGGTGAAGCAATATTCCCTCCACGATCTCTCAACATTACATACTGTATGTTAATGATAAATCGTAACATCAAATCTAAACTCACAAGGGTAAGTCATCCTCAGATCTATCTTAAAATCTCTTACGATGTAGTGATGTTCTTCTACAAAACACTTCATCTCAACTCACGAATAATGTTCAACTCCCAAAACTACCCTTTTCCCTCAACTTCAGTTTCATGCATTCATTTTAATGGTTGGTGTACATTGAGCAAAACTTGCAAATAAGCAGCATTTCATTCCACATTAAAGTTTTATCCATTGCTTAGACCTTCATTAATCAAATCCCACCACTTTACATCTTCACACAATCATAACTTCATTTAGGAACAATCTAAGCTAAACAACAATTAAAGCTTTATAATACACACACACAGACAGATTCAATATCAACTTTATTTCACATATTACGCCTTCAAAGACAACTCACCATGCATCTAAGTAAATAAACTTCATCAAGTAAACAACCGCTAACAGCCGCCACAAAGAACGTTTGACCATACTACCAAGAGCATTACAATAATAAAGCTTAAAAACAACATACCAACTTACCATTTAATCCAAGCTTCCATCACCTAAGAATATTACTAAATATTCATCATAAATAAACCATGTGTAGTATCTCAAACGACAAATATTAACATAAGAAGACCATTTTAAGACCTATCAAACTAAGATCATTTAACAAAAAAAAACCCATTTCTTAACCCAAAATTTGTGACAAAAAACTCTAACATGATCTAATGAAAGTTTTAACCTTATAAGAATCAACGCAAATTATAAACATCCTTATTAAGTCAGTAAAAACTGTTTTCATGCAGACCCATAATGAAATTGAGATTGACGAAACTATTGTTGAACCTCTTTTTTTGAAATCCATTCAAATATCTCCTAAACTGGAAGAGATTTCAAGGATGAAAATACCTACATTAGATAATAGAAACCTTAATAGAAACCTACTGAAGTGATCATTAACTTTAAACAACACCCCTTCTAGCTTCTTTCTTGACGTCTATCTTCCAAAGAGACTTGAAGAGAGAGTTCTAAGGGAGAGGGGTTTTGGGTTTTTATGAATGAAGGTCTAAAATTAGGTCTTAGGGTATTTAATTACCTAAATAACCCTAAAAATGACTTTCATAGTCATAAAAGACTTGAGAGAATTTACCAAAACCCAAGCCTTGGCCAGAATTTTTCAACAGCAAGCTTTGGGACAATCTCCATCGCGACCACCAACGGACTTTGTCAACCAGCGTGCCCGTTGGTGGGGTCTCATGTTTAAACTTAGCCTGTTTGAGCCGGGAATCCCATCTTAATTTTCCGATCCAGGGGTCAGTTGACGGTCCATTGATTGGGAACCACTGGCTGCTTTTGCCCTCTTAGTGGACATTTCCACGGCAGTTTTGGTCCTTCTCTTGGGACCTTTATCTAGGGGCCGTGTGTGGGGTCCTAGTAGTTGGTGTCGTAAACTCCTAACATGTACATATAAATGTTACGAACCTCTCACACCCAAATTCAAGTCAAATAACTGTAAAAATCACTCAAAACACCGCAAGACACTAGAACACTTTCTAAGGCACTCTCTTTTCGAACAGTCATGATGTTATTGAATGTATGACCTCTCCAAACAGTCTGAAAATTCACCTACCAATTATTAGAAGTAATGTAACCATTTTAACTTAAAACTAACTCAGAACTTATCAAAATCTCATTCACCTTTGTTTGTTTAGGGTGTTACAAATCATCCCCGATCACAGTCCTTACATCAATTTACAAGAGAAACTATAGTATATTACAATTTTTGGGAAAGGCACAAAACAATAAGACATGTACTCCCCATATGCGGACATCACCAATCTTTGATAGCATTCCTAATCGGCAACTTCACTTGTAAGACATCGCTCACTTGCCACATACACGTTTACACAATATATAACATATCGAATTAGCACATAGATGCATAAGTAGGGTGAACATGCAAACAGAAAAATCTAAAATTGACATTTAACGTTAACATTCTTCTCCATGCTCTTTCTATAAAACCTCATAAAAAATATAAGAACCATCTCAAGTCCCTGCTCATAGATATGACAATCAGTAATTCCATAGACACAAAATTCCTTTAGTATGCATATAAGCTTAAAGGAACATCCACCAGACTTATCCTAGACCCTCCTAAGTAATAAAATGAAAGAGAACCGGCCAAATCCCTTTCACACCACAACCTAAGTTTTCCTATACTTAAAAGTTAAGACTAATTCCCTTTTTACAATTACAACACTCTGCCCGTACTTTTTCCTCTAGACTCACCAATGTACTTATGAATAGACCGCCCATACCCCCCTTAAACATACCAAAGAACTCCCTAATTTATTCATAGATAGAACCTTTCTATTATACATGAATCAACTAAGTAAAAAATATTTATTAAACCATTTACAGAGACATCAAACGATAAGAGGACTCACATAATGTCCTGGAAAGACCTTGGAAATAATCAAGGACTGAAGGACTACTTGTTCCTGTACAGCTAGTGTTCGTTTCCACTACCATACATGTTTTTATAACCTTCCAATACTATAGTGTCATCCCATATGAGACGATTAGATAAATCGAATTGACCATACTACTTGGTATGAATCCTGGGTCATCTGACCCCACACATTGAGGTATTTACTTGCCAAAGTTTTGGTACTAAGAACTCCATCCCATGTTTCCACATGGTTAAGGGATCTTAAGGGATACTTTGTACTCTAGTTTCATTCTATAGTAGAGCTACGCACAAGCATATCCTCTCTGGTGCTTTGATTATTCCTCATAGATGTAATTCATTTTGTAGTTGTATGTGTACACCCTAAAAATGAGATAGGGTCCATTAGACCCTCATGTGTTCATTATCATGAGTTTATAAAGTTCTAATTATGTCATTAATAGTTAAGAATTCATTTTAAGATTTTGGAAGTTTTTGAAGTAAAATGTCCAAGACGTCAGAGACTTTTTCGATTTAACTAAGTGTAGTATTCTGTATTGGAGTTTAGGGTAATGGTGTTTACTTGAAATTGTGATCAACGTTAATACGCATGAGCCTGACATAAAAGGATTAAAACATCGAAAAAGCCGCTCCATGCACTAGCCCTAGGGTCCTTGAGAAGAGGACCAAAACATGGGCCACGCAAGTGCCGTGAAAAACTAGATTTGGTAGGATCACTTTCGCGCCAACGTACACTTAAATTTCAAAAGTTTTAATGACACCTTCGATGTGGGGCCAACGTGAAACAATTTTGTCTCAAATTTTCAACAACCAGAATTTGAGTTTCATCAACACCCGCAATGCCCACCGACTTGCCCAGGTTTTGTTGAGTCGATTTTAAGTCAAATTTTTATTTGTTAAAATGTCAATTAATGCAGGGTTCATTTTGGGTAATTTGGGATTTACTTATTCATGTTCTTCAGTCTTTTTATAATCCTAAACAAACCAATCACAGCTAAACCTCAACTCAAAATGAACCTCGCCATTCCTTGCTCTTTGAAACCTCCGTTGATTAAGGTTTGTAGCTCCATGAAAAAGATTGATTTTCCATTTTTTGCACATGAATTTCGTGGATTTTTCTTCAAAATACTTATGATGGGTGTTTCCATACATGGATTCTCTTGTGATGAAGGAGGCAATTTCAAATGGTTTTTCAAAGATGATAACACAGGAATTTTTTCTATATACTTTCTAGGCATGGTTCTTTGCAGGAAATGAATTTGAAACAATGTTTTATAGAATATTGACCAAAGGATATATGAAGAGGTACCATATAACTCATAACCGATTAATAAACACCTTACAAAAAGGGGTCCACAAGGGCTGCCACACAATGGTTTACTAGGATAGCTTTATCACTTCCTACGGATCAATTTCATTTGTGCCACCGAATTAACCCCTATGTCCATCATTCATACAAAAGGATACCGTTACCTTTCAACCTCAGGACAATCATAACCTCCTATCTAAATTGAAGGTTCAACATAAATGAACCCTCTTACTATTTTTCAAAGCCATTATAATCATATCTATCCATTCACACAAATATTCTTTAGTCTCCTAAGCCCAGAATCATATTCATATTCTTCATAGATCACTAGGGATATAGGTCCTACCACAACACACACAAATACTCCTCTTATGACTTCTACCATCACATTCCAGTCGCGCATAGGACAACTAGTATACTACAAGTCACTCTTTTACTTCCTATCGAATCATAACACAATCCATTACAAGAATCATATATTCAATAAGGAAATTAATCTTCATATCAACACCCAACATTGATGCTTTAACCATTTATTTATATAGACCTATCACTATACTAGAATGTTCATCTATTGCATAATAAACATACTCAAATTGAGTAAGAATTTAAAAAAGCTTTCTTCATAACACCCAAGAAATCTTTCATAAAATTACCCAGCTAAAGACTTCATTTAAAACAATAGATTTTTACAACATCTAGTGTTGAACCATCTTAAATTTAAAATATACACACGTGGGACTAATCCCATACATGAATAAATGAAGACTAGGACCCAAGGACATGCGGATATTGTCTTTGAATCAATGGGGACTACATACTTCATCTTTAGCTTAAACCTATCAATCCTCCTATGCAGATAAAGACTTCCGCTTCCCTACACATCATAAACCAAGGAAAAAAATAAGGGTTTAGCACATTAAATATGTACTAAGTATAGAATGACAGCACTTCACATACAACGAAGTTCCTTCACTTCATTTGGCACACCTTATAAAAATAATCCCCTCACTAAAATCCATCCTAAGACAAACCCTTAACTACTCTATATAAATACTTATTTAATTAACATACTTTTTTTAACTTAGTCCCTTACATTCCTTATTTCATTTTAAGAACTCATTCATCACGCAATGACATTCAGTAATGGTCTTGACAAGACCTATGGACCCTTACAACACCTACAAAGACTATTGTGCAATGTCTAGACGTATCCTAACCACCACCTCACTTCATAGAACTTTTCGAATGATATAATTATCCAATATATGAGAATAGGCAATACTGACATAAGAACATGTAAGCAAACATGTACTACAAAGTTCACCTCTTCGATGAGGGTGTTCTACTTGCCATGGCATAATAACTTTGAACTTATTATCCAATGTAGGTACATGGTTAAGTATAATAAACAGGAATGCTTTGTAAACTAGTTCTCATTCTTTCGTATAACTACCCTTCCCCTACCATACAAACATGCTCTTTTTGAGAAAACTTCATATGAAAATGTAGAGACACAGAACAACTTCATAGAAAAGTTAAGAGACAACATAAAGTCAACATAAGCCAGATAGTCACTGCCACAATATAACATCACTACTTGTTAATCACATAAAAATTAGACCCCCTACCAAAGTTTTCTAAATCTCACTTTAAGTGAGTCAGAAGAACCATCAATACAATCGATTCACACCAACCTAGGTGGTAAGATTATACTACCCAACATAATAGATTCCCATTTAATCGATTTAACTAACTAAACTCCGACTAAAATTACCTAGGACTCACCTGAGTAAGACATGAAGAGACCATCCATACAACTCTTTGCAAGGATCCTTAACGCAAATCTAAAAGTACGTATTATAACTACTTTTTACTTAAGTCACTATGTTACTAAACGCATTTTAAGATACATTTAACTATTCAGGACTGCACATTATTGTCTTGGAGAAGACTTAGGGAACCTACAAACTAACAAATTCAAAGCCTCTGTGCAATGGATAGTACAATCTATTCACTACGTAAACTTTAAATAACACTTATCCAACACTCGCATGTATTCTATTAATATGAGAGGAAATAATATACATAGACCCAACTATATAGGCATGAATTTCAAACATTCTATAAATAAAATAACCCTACTCCGATGGAGGATGTTCTACTGCCAAGGGTAAGAACTATGAGCGCAAGAAATCATGATTACTTTCTTAAATTTTGATATGATGTTTTACATAAAGATAAACCTTAAGTGCATCATTCCTTTAACTTGAAGTAATACCATTACGACTTTCAACTTCAACATTCATAACCTTACCACTAGGAGGCCAAGGTTTCATCAGCTTGACCCACCTTAATATCATTCAAGGTTCACAATCATTAATAATCCAAGACTAGTAGACTTTAGCATGCCTTTAACGTCACGAAATTACACGAAAGACATAAATAAAAAAGAGAAAAACCAGAAACGTCGTCCAATTCATACATAACTAAAGTAGGGACATAAGTCAACCAAGACAATACACCACATACTTCACTTTAACACAAATAAAGCATTCTTTAAGTCCGCAGTAGAACATACTAGAAAGAACACATCCTTCTCATTGCTACACTCATATGATTGATTATGCATCATACTTAACATAAATAAACTAAACAACTCAATCATAATACTTCAAATAGTGCTAACAATGCCATGGTCTTCATTGAGCATGGAATACTTGAGGTTTGTATGGTTGCATTCCAACCACATACAACCCCATATTGGGCGTTGGGTTGACAAACGGCCCGTCGTTTTGTGTCGTGGATGCTGGCCTGCGGTAGTTTTTTAGGTTCTTCCTTGGCTAGGGGTGCTTGTGTAAATTAACCCCAAACATTTTAAGGACCCTGGACATTTTATTTTGGGATTATTTAGATCTATAAATATTTCTACACCCTAAGACTAATTTTAGACCCTCATTTCCCAAAAGCAAAGGCTCTCCTTTAATAGGATTCTCTCTCAAGTCTCTATGAATATAGACGTGAAAAAGTTCGAGGAGGGCTGTTTGGTGGTCGCTTTATAAAATGTTGGTATTTCTCTATTTAAGGTGAGGTTTTATCCATCTTGAACTCTTTCTATCAAGAATCCCCTTTTTAAAATTTTTAAAAGATTTCAAACTAGTTTCTTGTATCTTCATCTAATGTGGGTCTTTCATGATACCTTTTTAATGACTTAATAAATATTGTTCTATGTTATTTCATGATTTTAATGTTCAAACTTTTATGAATCATGTTAAAAGTTTTGACCAATGTTGTCTTAGAAATAGGTTAATGGTTTTGTTTTGTAAAATTTTAACTATAGTTTCCTTAGGTTGTATTGATTTTTAGATACAGCCCTTAACGTATAATTGTAGTGATGTAATTATTGAGTAAATAAGATAGGTGATGGAATAATTCAATTTAAAAGCTTTCTGTTATTTTGTTATTTATCTCTATATCTCTAATTTCGAATGCTCTTGAGTGTATGATCTATCTTCATGTGGACGGTGTTTACTCGATTGATGAATGTGCAGTTAGTTGTTTATTGTGAATGAGGACCTAAAAGTATTGTTATTAATAGAGGATAATAATGTTTTCCTTGTTTATATGTGCCTTCTAAGCTATTATATGAAGTAGACTACAAATGTATGTTTGAATGAAGGTATTCTTGTTAATAGTTTTTGAAGCCTTCTTTAATGAGATGTGTTAAGGATTAGTTCGAAGGACATGTAATGATCTGTGAAGAATTTTTAATGTTGATGTGAATTAATGACTGTCTAAGCATGTATGAGGTAAATGTAAAAATAAATGACGCTTAATGTGCACTGGTGCTCACATGTACGCACCCACCTCACAGTTTGAAAAGAATAAGCTCAGATAATGAAACGGAAGTTTGGGGTGAACACTTTTCGTTGCGTTGAGATTGAGTGTTTAGTATCACCACACTACATCCCATGAACCCTTTCTAAGATGGTTGGAGGATGAATTTCCTCATTAGTTGAAATATGGTGTTATTTTTCACCAGTATCCTTAACCTATAGTGTAACTCAAGATTTAAGAGCTTGGGAAGTTATGCCTAAACACCGAGAGTAATATAAGAAGAGGTGGTTACACTTTTTTGAGTTGATATGTTCTATTCTCCAATGTATCTCTTGTGATGAGTACTCTCCTCGTTAGTAGAGAATGAGTTTTCGCATCAATCTCCTTATCACTTAACTATGCCTCCCGCATATGTGTAGCAATTGGGAAGCCATGTAAATCGAAGAACACGCCTCATTCTAGGAAGTGAGATTTGGTCCATACTATAAGGGTTAATATTGTCATTCCATGTGTTAGCTCCCATGGCTATGTGCGTTCATCGCACTCACAAAAAAGAAATGAATGTGGCAAAGTGTTTCTTAGTGGAGGGTTTCTCACATAGGGTAGGTAGTTGGAATGAGAACGGTTGTTTATCATAGTAACTAGGTAGCATTCCGTAAGTGGAGTCTTGGTGACTTATTTTGCATTGAATGAACTAAGTCTCCTAAAAAACGTACTACTTAGGGTAGGTGGTGGTATTCCACCTATTATCCATTGTCACTAGGTACGACATCTTGACAAGGGAGGGGCTTGTGCCACGCCTTCAAAAAGGATTGTACTAACACTTTACGGAAGGTGTGGTAGGGGATGGCCATTTAATCATTTACACTAAGTAGCTTCTGAAAGTGAAGTCTTTGTGTGTTTCTTGGGTTCTTCTATTGTATTGAACATTGATTGGTACTTGTTCTCTTTTAGATGAGGAACCAAAAGAAGGTAGTCTTAAAGGTCGCTTTGGTGGTATTGAAGGAGGCATATATCCATACTTCCTTCATGTCTTACCTTATGAGTCTTTTGATTACCTTAAAGGGAACTCCGCGGAATGAAGCTTATTTATCATTGGCAATAGTTTTTGGAAGTCCACTACTCTAGATTCGTTGTTTAGCACCGTAAAGTTAATGATTTCACTTTAATGTTCAAATTTAATTCACGGCAATTTTTGTGAGTTTACTGTACCTGCTTTTTGTTTTGCTAAAATTATGGAAATTCTTCTCTAAATGTTAACTGAGGTTTCCTATGGTTGTTTCCTTCTATATTCAGAAGTGTTTTTATTCATGATATGAAAATTTGTTTTTTCAAAATGTCCCTTTTTGCATGTGTTTGCATCTCCATGCTTAATACATTGTTTGTACTACCTATCGTTTCTATATATCTAAGTATCGGTTTTGAAAGACGGTTGAAGACACGAAGGAAAAAAGCTTGGAGATTTTTCCTCTCAATCATAGTATGCCATCATATTGTCACGACCCAAAAAAACGGTGCCGCGACGGCACCCCCAATTATCCTACTATGTGAAGAAAACCAAAGAATTGAAAGGCGAAAAGAGTCGGATGAGAAAAGAAGGGGTAATCGTGGGGGAGGGAGGGGGGCATAGGGAGGTGATGAGGCTATGAGAAGGGCTGGTTGCCATCAAAGGAGTGGGAGATGGGAGGGTAGATCATAATGTCGGAGAGGATGCAGGCAGGCGAACCAACTAATCCAATTCCACGTTTCAAAACCATATACAAAATAAAATGCGGAAGACTTAAACTCATTATGAACATCGATTAATTACACTATTAAACATCAATACTATTTTATTCCCCAAACCTGGAGTCATCACCCCACAAGAACCATCTAATCCTCCAATTACTAATCTAATAGTATCTAGAAGTTAAAATAAGTAAAAACTAGTCCATGCCGGAATCCTCAAGCCTCAAGACATGGATGACGGGGGGAAGATCCAGTCCAAAGCTATAAAGCAAAGCTCCCCCTTAATCTGGCTTGATGAGACTGGCTAGAGTGCGGTGATTTTTGAAGCTATGGCACGTTTTGCCTTCCCGCCAACAAATACAAAGAAGAAACATACAAGTAGGGGTCAGTAGAAACCCAAGTACTGATAGGTAATCATCGGCCACTTCAAAATAGAAAACAGTATATCCTCAAATAATATCTAAATCAACTACATACTCAACATTTGCACAACAAGTTCTATAATCATTAATAAGCACCGCCAAGTTCACCAATTAGGACTCAGCCATCAATTCATACCCTGTGGAAATTGGGTTCATTAGATTGAGTATATTAACTTCTTTCAAGAGTCAGTAGGTTAATTTCTCTCGTTTCTGTACGGGAACATTACTATCTTCCGTCCCCTATTCTACGTGTCGGTTCGTTGAACCGTTCCACTAATCTAAGTGTCAGTTCATTACACTCGATCCCCTAATTCTACCTGTCGGTTCGGGACCCCCACCTGATCCCTTAATTCTACGTGTCGGTTTTCGTGACCGCTTCAACCCGTTCCCTAATTCTATATGTCGATTTGTGACAACCCCAATCCCTTAATTCTACGTGTCGGTTCGTGACAACCCCGATCCTTATCTACGTGTCGGTCGTGACACCGATCCCCTAATCTCCCACCTAGTTTCATCAATCCTTTCTTTTTTACCAAGGCATCATCACTCGCATTAAACAAGGCGGGATTAGGGTTTACAAGATTTAGGATTCCATAATTCACATGCTTTTTTATTCATACAAATTGTTAACATATTCATACAAGCATACCATTCGCATATAAGAAGGGTTTACAATACTACCCAATACATACATTCGCTATTAAGAGTTTACTACGAATAAAGCAAATAAAAACCATAACCATCTCCACCGAAGAATTTGTGATCAAGCAAGCTATCTTCAAAATCTTTGCTATCCTCTTTGTTTTTCCTTTTCTATCTGATCGTATTCTCCTCCCTCTCTTGTTCTTCTATTTTCTTATTCCAAAACATCTTTCTTTCCTACCCCTAATTAGTCTTAATTAAGTATAAAAGATGTATAGAAAAGTAACACCACTATTTATTCCAAGGTTGTCTCCTTTATCACCCCCAAGTAATTAAATTATTAACATTAAATCATTCATTTATAAATATGGCATGAATAGTCCAAAACGCCCCTTAAAATATTTAAAAAATCCCGACCCAGTCAAGGTCCACGCAGCCTCTGACAGGTCCCGTCGTGCCTGCGACGTCCGTGCTGCTTCTTCCGTTAAAATTTTCGAGACTCCAATTCATACAGTCTGTGACGGACGTCATGCCTGAGACGGTCCATCCTGCCACCCCCCCCCGTCGTGACTTTTCAGAGATTCGAACTCAGTAACCCTCCTCAATTTCTAATTCTAAGTGTTGTGGAACTAGACCCCCTCGACGGTCCGACCTTCCTATACGGTCCTTCGTGGGATCCGTCACTCAGCCGTTTTTTCCAGAATAAAATCTGCTGCTCAAACGACTTAAAGGTTCGTTTACACTATATTCGATGGCATAAATCCTTTTTCCCTCATTTCTATTTAGAGACTTATTATGATGTATTTTCTTTTGAATTATAAAACTTCATAGTCCTAAGATATTATACTGTGTTCCTTATATGTTTTTGCTTCGACGATTAGAATTCTCTAAATATTATAAAAGACTAATTTATTATGAAATTCTTGAAAAGGTTTAATTCCGCACTACTTTTAAAATGTCTTATCAAATTAACAATAGTTAAAGGTCTTTACAGACCCCAAGCGTCACGTACGCCTTGCCACGAACCTATAGGTTATCATCCTAAATTTCCATGGGATACTTTTTGGGTCGTGACAGACTTAATTAAGAGAATAAGGTTTATGGTACATAGTTTAGGTTCTGAAAGTCCCACAAGCCACGTCTATAGTAGTTATTGTCCCTTGGGTGAGTCGCGACCCATCCATGGACAAGATGCTATAGGTCTTAAGAGTTTCACTTTCTTTATTACTGTTGATGTGTCATAGAACTAACTCCATGAGTCCCGCTATCTCTTTTATGGTGCCCTTTTCTTTTCCTTTTCCGATGGTCTGCTAGTTGCTTGGAAAGGAGATGTTTCTCATGATGATTTGGCGAGACGAAAAGTTTGAGTTTGATTTTATGATGATTGTGTGGCAAGAAGGTTGATATGAAGGTAAGTTTTAAAAATTGTGCTGTGTTCCATTTATGGCTAGGTGTTAATTTTAAGATGGAAGATTGCGATTGGAGAATTTTGTTGGTGTTATTTCTAGCAGGTAAGAATTTAATTATTTCATAAAGTTGCCTTTTAAAAAGAAAACATGCGTTATCTTGTGATTATGTCTCATAATGTTTAGAATCCTTTAGGTGAAAAGTTGGAGAATGTTGAAAGTTGGAGATTGATTAATAGAGTTATGGCCACCCTCTTGTGTGGTTTAATGTTTTAATAGTTTGTTTCTTTTATTGGTTGAGTTCTCGTGTAGTTTACAAATAAGGAAGTAATATGTGGAATAGCTAGTAATGGAGTTTTGATCAATTAAATTAGATAAATGATTTCTAAGAAGATTTCCTAAGAGTTGATTTAGATAATACCTAAGATAGTTTGCCTAGGCTTTATTCCAAAAAGGGAAGTTTTTGCTTAATTGTACGGTTAATTTTTAGTCTTTATGTGCATGATATTGGGGTAGTGTGAGTTCTTACCTTGTGAGAGGTATATTGGGAATTTGAAATATGAGACCTTGAAGATGGTTTTACCTTAAGTTGGGGAGAATAAGTTAAGTAGAAAAGTAGTTGATATCCTCATTTTTCATTTTTTTTCTTTTTCAAGTTTGAGATGAAATCCTTAGTAGTTTGGTGATAATCAAGAGTCTTGCATAATAAAGGTTGAGTAGAATTGCATGTATTATACTTAGTCCAATAGAATCCTCAAGGGTCACTAAGTGGGAGTTGTAGTATGAGATGGTACTCTCACATTGCACTTAATGAAACTTACCATGTTTCTTTTGAGTAAGTTAGTATAGCCTTGTCCGACATATTGTCATCAAAACTTGTTAAACTTCCTTGAAAGTGGAATTATTGAAATTTAAAGCATGTGACACACTGATGTTTTGAATTCACTGTATCTAAGTCAAATTTTTAAGGACATCACATTTTTTATGAATTATGGTTTCAATGTATTATGATATGAGTTTATATAGTATTATACTTCATGTACTCATGCCTTCTTGATGAATTTCAAAAAGAATGAGCTTTTGAAATTTTAATATTTTTGAATTTTGAGAAAATTTTTCTTTCCTCTGATTGAAGTTTCAAGGTGTGCAAAAGTGTTGCATATGATAATGTTAGATGTTTAAGAAGTAGTTCCTCCATAAAAAAGTTAAGGGCGAGTTTTTATTTTTTGAAGTTTTGCAAAGAGACTGTCCATAAAACCTCTCCAAGGAATACTTAAAGCTAATCTACATAAGTACCTATTAATAAACATTCTTTTACTTAAGTCACTATATTCATTAAACAATTTAAGATACATTTAACAATTAAGGATTTCACATTATTGTCTTGGAGAAGACCTAGGGAACCTACAAACTAACAAATTCAAAGCCTACTTGTGCAATGTATAGTACATCTTATTCCACTACGTAAACATTGTAACACTTACCCAACTCTAGCATGTAGTCTATATAATGATGAGAGAAAATAATATACATAGACCATACTATTTAGGCATGGAATTCACAATCTACCCTACTACGGTGGAGGATGTTCTACTTGCCAAGGATAGAACTATGGAGACAAGAAGATCATGATGACTTTCTTAATATTTGACATGATGTTGCTCCATCAAATAAACCTTAAGTGCATCATTACTTTTCTTGAAGTATACCATTACGACTTTCGAATCAAAATTCATAACCGTACCACTAGGCTCAAGGTTTCACGTAAAGACCCTCTTAATATCATTCAATGTCACATATCTTTAATACATCAAAGACTAAGAAACTTTAGCATCCTAAGTCAAGAAATCACATATTCACATTCATACATAAATAAAGTAAGGGACACAAGTCAACCAAGACAAGACACCACATACTTCACTTTAACACAAAATACAAGTCATTCTTTAAGCCACATAGGAACAACACACATAGAAAGAACACATACCTTCTCATTGCTACACATATAGATTGATATGCTCATACTTCACATAAATAAACTACACCAACCATCATAATACTTGAAATAGTGCTGACAATGCCATGATCATCATGTTGCATAAATCAACGCCGACAAGGTCACATCAATTAACATAATACCGCCACCATAAGTTCACTATACCAATCACAACATAATTGTAGTTTAATTAACATAAAATAAAATGAATTAGGGCAGTGTACCCCCACTCCATCATACCACTTCAAATCCAAAGCTAGTTAATCCAATTCGACACCATAATACCCTTTCCCATGGTCGTGAACATTAATTCAATACATAAAACATAATACTCAATAAAATCTAAGTAAATTCAATATATATTTATCACTGATTTTTTGAATTCACTATATGTAAGTCAAATTTTTAAGTAAATCGCATTTTTCATGAATTATGGTTGCAATGTGTTATGATAAGAGTTTATATAGTATTATACTTCATGTGATCATGCCTTCTTGATGAATTTCAAATAGAATGAGCATTTGAAATTTTAATATTTTTGAATTTTGAGAAAGTTTTTCTTTCCTTTGATTGAAGTTTCAAGGTTTGCAAAAGTGTTGCATATGATAATGTTAGATGTTGAAGAAGTAGTTCCTCCATAAAAAAAAGGCTAACGGTTAGTTTTGAAATGTTTAAGTTTTGCAAAGAGTTGTTTATGTTGCTATTGTTTGAAAGTGTGAATTCATGCTCCTTGCTAGTTGATATTATGATTTTGAGTGGTTTGATAATTATTGTAGTGGTTTAGGAAATTCTAAGCGAGTCCTTGTTGTTCTTAAATTATTGGTGCAATTCTAGGACGAATGTTATTCTAAGTGGGGGAGAATGTAATGCACAAAAATGAACCAAGGTGAACTAGAGCATTTTTAGTGTTTCTTGAGTTAGTTTAAAGTAATGAGTTATATTAGTGTTCTTAGGAAGAGTGTGATTTTTGGTGAAATTTGGAGGTCTTATATTAGGTTCTTAGGCAGTGTTTGATGTTTGGTGAAATTTTGAGGTCAAATGTCCAAAAACGTTTATGACGTTCAAAAGGTATGCCCTAGACAGATCTTGTGTGTATTGATATGTTTAAGTGAGTTTTACGTGTTCGTTTTAATAAAAATTGATGTGGGATGTTACCCAACGATTTACAAGACTATGTTTAACAGTTTAAAGTCTGGGCACAAACCCACCTAGAACCCACAAGGGGCTCTAGAGGAGTGCCCAAGATTTTGGTCCAAAACTGCCAAAATCAGAGAGCAATCTACGAGCAAATCGATGGCTAGTCGGCCAGGCGACGGCCTTTCGAACTGGTACGTCTTTTGGAAATAAAATCCTGCAATTTTGAGAGATTCAGTCCCAAAAAATGACACCCCATCGACGGGGCGTTGGTTTACAAATGGCCCATCGTTTATGAGTCGTGGATATTGCCTTCAAAAGCTATTAAGGTGTTGCCTTGGCTTGAGGTGTTCAGTAAATTCACCCCAAGTCTTTTAAAGACCTTGGAAATATATTTCGGGGTTATTTAGATATATTAAAAATATTTCAAACCCTAAGACCTAAGTTTAGACCTCATTTCCCTAAACCCAAAACCCTTCTCCCTTAGAATTCCGTCTCAAGTCTTTGGAAGCTAGAAGTGAAGAAATTCTAGGAGATCTTTTGGTGGTCGATTTCTTCCCAAAAATCTTTGGGGTTTCTCTTATCTATTATATGGTATCAATCCTTGAACTCTCTTTCATTCAATGATCCTCTTTCACAAAACTTTTAAAAAAAAGTTTTCAACCCTAGTTTCCTGTTTCTTCAACTCTAAATATGGGTCTTGCATGATTCCATTTTGAATGACTTAATAATGATGTTTCTAATGTTAGTTGATGATTTTAAGGTTAAAACTTCAATGAAATAATGTTAAAACATTTCATCTAATGTTGTTATTGATGTTTATATACTTCTCTAAGGGCTAATTTATGATTAATTATTGAGTAAAATTATATAGGTTATGGAATCTTGGATTAATGGGTAAATTTTTTATGTTGTTTAGCTTTAGTTTTGAAATGCTCTTGAGTGGTATGGTCCACCTTCTTGGTTTCGGTGTTCACTTGAATTGTATAATTGTGAAGTTTCTTGTTTATTATGAATGACACTATAAAGGCTTTCTATGTGAAGTAAGATGATAATAATTTTATCCTTGTGAAATATGCCTTATGAATCTATTACGTAGAGTAGACAATACTATATGCTTGAATGATGTTATTCTTGTTAACTTTTTTTATGAAACTTCATATGAGAAGTATATTAAGGATTATGTCTAAAGGACTTGTATGATTATGTGAAGAATGTAAAGTTTGTGATGTGATGAATGAAGGTCTAAGAATGTATAGAAGTTAAATGTAAATTAAATGATGCTTATGTTTAAGGTGTGCTCACATGTACACATACTCACACCTGAATGAATAAAAGAATCTAAGAGAAGTCAAAAAGGGGAGTTTTGGGGTTAACAATTTTCATGACTTGAGTTCAAGTGTTTATTTGGAAACCGAACTACATACCATGAGCTTTCGAAGATAGGTTGGAGGATAAATTCCCTTCGTGAGATGAGATGCGGTGGTCACTAGTTATCCTTAACCTATAGTGTATAAAATTTAGAATACATAGGATGTTACGCCTAGCACCGAGAGCATATGAAGAAAAGGTGGTTAACTTCGTGAGGTGATATGTTGTATTCCAATGTACCTCATTAGATGAGTACTCCTCGATTTTAGAGAATGTGTTACTTAGTAGCAATCTCCTTGTACCTTAACTATGCGCCCACATAGGTGTAGCTATTGGGAAAGCCATTTAAAGCTAACGGAATGACCTCATTCTAGAAAAGTTTGGATCCCTCATCCGATAGGGGTTAATATTGGGATTCTATGTCTGGATCTCATGGTGTATCTCTTTTAAGACAATTCCCTCAAAAGAAATAAATGTTCTAAGTCTTATAAAGGAGTGTTTTAATTAGGGTAGATAGTGGAATGAGACACTATTTACCCATTGCAGTAGGTAGGCATTCCTAAAGTGGAGTCTTCATGATCCTTATTTGAATTGAATGAACTAAGTCTCCTAAAAGAAGGTACTACTTTGGGTAGGTGGTGGTATGGAACACTATCTATCCATTTCACTAGGTAGGACCTTTTAAAAGGGAAGTCTTGGTGCCAAGTCTTTTAGAAGAGAGTACTACTTAGGATAGGTGGTGGTATGAGATGTCATCTACTCATTGCACTAATTAAGCATTCCGAAAGGGAATTCTTTGTGTGTTATTTGGTGTTCTTCTATTGTATTTCCATTGAGAGGGTTCTTGTTCTCCCGAGGTGAGTATGCCAAAAAGAGGTAGTCTTGAGGGTCTCTTTGTTATTTATTCAAGGAGGCATATGAGTACTTATTTCATTTCTTACCTTAGTGAGTCTTAGGATGACCTTAGATTGGGAAACTCCAACGACAATAATTCTTGTTTTCTCGTTGGCAATACTTTGGAAGTTCAGTACTTTAGAGTTATTTTAGTCACTGTAAAGTTAAAAGAAATTTCATTGTAATGTTCCAATTTAGTTCACTACAATTTCTTGTGAGTTTACTGTAAAGTGCTTTTTTTGTTAAAATATGGAAATTCTTCTCTAAGTGTTAAATGATGATTCTTATGTTGTTTTACTTGTATATTCATGAATATTTTACTCAATTGACATGGAAAATATGTTTTTACTAAGATATCCCTTTTTGCATGTTTTTACATATGCCATACTTAGTACATTGTTTTCTACTAACCCCTTACTTTTCTATATTATATAAGTAAATGTTTTGGAAAAAAGGTTGAAGACAAAAGGAAAAGCTCGGGAATGTTATTCCCAAGACATAGTATGCCCTCAAATATTTTCGAGGGCATTGTCCTTTTCTTGGCTTCGTCTTTAAAGACTTATTATGTTTTAATATAAAGGGTCGTGTAACTAATATATTATACCGTATCTGATGTTTTGCTTGTGATGATGAGATTCTCTAAATATTTATAAAAGACTAGTTTATTATTAATATATTAAAAAGTTTTAATTCAGCACTACTTTTCATTTCTTATGTGATGAACAATAGTTAATGGGATTGTACAAGACCTCAAAGAGTCAAGTACACCTTGCCACAAACCGAGGGTTCTCCCTAACTTATAAGGGTTACTTTCGGGTCGTGATAGACTCGGTATTAGAGCATATGGTTATAAGAAATAGTTTACATTCTAAAAGTCCTCACAAGCCACGTCAAGTAGTATCTTGGTCATTGTTGTAGGTTGCGACTCATCCATGGATAAGAGGCTATATGATGATAGAGTTTCACTTTCTTCATTACTCTTGAATTTTTCCATAGAAATTAACTCCATAAGGCCTCTCTTTCATATGTTCCTTTTTCATGTGGGCTTCTAGGTATGATTTCGTGGAAGGGGAGATGTTTCGAAGTTTGAGGAGAGAAAAGGTGAGTTTTGATGTTATGATGTTTTTGTGTCTCGAAGAGTAGATATGAAGGTATGTTTGTATGAGATTGATAGTGTGGTAATGAGAAACTTTATGGCGGTGTAGTTCTAAGCATTGTAAGAATTGTAAGGACTGAACAAAGTGTCTTCGAGATAAAATGAGTTATTTTGCGATTATGTTCAATGATGGTATAAATGCTTTGAGGTTTAAATTTGAGAAATGTTGAAAGAAGGTAGAGATTTTTGTAGGAGTTTAAGGCAACCCTCTTTTGTGGTTAATGTTGAATAGTTGTTCTTATTGTTTGGTTGAGGTTCTTGTGTAGGTTTACACTGAGGAAATGTGGATTCGATGCCTAGTAAGGGAGTTTTGTTCCATAAAATTTAGTTATGTGATGCCTAAGAGTTGAATGAGGTGATGCTTAGGAGAGTTTGTCAAGGCTTAAATCCCAAATAGGGAAGTGTTATGATTAATTTGTAAGGTTGATTTTTAGTCTTTATGTGCATGATGTTGGGGGAAGTGTGAGTTCTTACCTTCTGACAGGTACAATGGTTCATTGAAATACCTTGAAGATGTTTTTACTCTAAGATGGGGAGAAAGAGTTTACTAGAAATGTAGTTGATATCCTCATCATTCCTTTTTGATCTTATTCAAATTTGAGACCAAATCCTTAGTAGTTTGGCAATGATCAATACTCTTGCATAATGAAGGATGAGTAGAATTGAATGTAATGTACTTAATCAAAGCGAATCCTCAAGGGTCACAAAGTGGGAGTAGTAGTATGGGATGGTACTCTAACATTGCATTAAGTCAAACTTACCAAGTCTCTTTTGAGTAAGTTAGTATAGTCTTGTCCCTCATTTTTGGATGAAATCTTGTTAAAGTTGCTTGATAGGTGAATTATTGAAATTTTAAGCATGTGACGTAGTAATGTTTTTACATCACCGTATGTAAGTAAAATTTTTCAACGAAATTGAATTTTTCATGAATTTATGGTTTCATTTTGTTATGAGATGAGTTTATACAGTGTTATACTTCCTATAATCATGCCTTCATGATAAATTTCTCAAAGAATGAGATTTTAAAAGTTTAAGCATGCTTAACAATGTAATACTAATGTTAACTGTAAGATTTTTGAATTTTAAAAAAATCATCTTGCCTTTGACTGAAGTTTCAAGGTGTGCAAAAGTGTTGCATCTGATAATGTTAAATGTTGGAGAAAGTAGTTCCTCCATAAATTAAGGTTAAGGGTGAGTTTTGAAATTTGGAGGTTTTGAAAATAATTACCTATGTTGCTAGTGTTTTAAAGTGTGAATTGATTCTCCTGGCAAGTTGCTGTTTTTATTTTGATTGTTTTGATAATTATTGTAGTGTGTTAAATGATTCTAAGTTAGTCCTTGTTGTTCCTAATGTTTTATTGTTATTCGAGGACGAATGTTATTCTAAGTGTGGGAGAATGTAACACCCCCAAAACAAACTAAGGTGAACTAGATATTCGTGAGTGTTTCCTACAATAATTTTAATTAAAATGAGCTAAATTAGTGATCATAGGAAGTGTTCTATGTTTGTTGATGTTTGGATGTCAAATGTCAAAGAACGTCCACAACGTTCGGAAGGTGTGCCCTAGAGAGCGCTTGTGTGTCTTCTATGTGTTTGATTGAGTTTTACGTGTTAGTTTTAATCGAAATTGATGTAGGATGTTTGTAATAACTATAATACTACGTTAAAGGGTTTAATGTGTTGGCAAGACCCTACCTAGGACCCAAAAGAGGTCATAGAGGAGGGCCCAATACTTTGGTCAAAAACTGCCAAAAGCACTGACAAAGAGACACCCCGTCAACCTATTCTATCGTTTGGAAATGAAAGCATGCAGGTTTGAGATTTTATGTCTCAACCAAGCATACCCCATCGACGAGGCGTTGATTACAAACGGCCCGTCGTTTGTGGGTTGTGGATGCTGCCTGGAAAAGCTGTTAAGGGGCTGCATTTGCTTGGGGTGTTTGGTAGATTAACCCCAAGTATTTTATGGACCCTTGACATTTATTTTGGTGTTATTCATATATATTAAAGTATTTCAAACCCTACGATATAATTTTAGGCCTTATTTCCCAAAATCCAAATCCCCTCTCCCTTAGAATTCTCTGTCAAGTCTCTTTGGAAGCTACAAGTCAAGAAGTGCTAAGAGGGCTGTTGGTGGTTGATTACATTACCAAAATCTTTGGGGTTTCTCTTATATAAGGTATGGCATCCATCCTTGAACTCTCTTCCATTTAAGGAGCCCCTTTCTAAAAGATTTTAAAAAGAGTTTTCAACCATAATTGCTTCTATCTTAAAATCAAAATATAGGTCTTGATTGAAAACGTTTCGAATGAAATATTAATGATGTTTTATAATGTTAGTTTATGATTTTAATGTTAAAACATCAATAAAATCCTGTTAAAGATTTTCATCTAATCTTTGCATAGGAAATTGGTTAAATGAGATTACTTTTGTAATCGTTGAACATTGGTTTCCTTATGTTGTTATTGATTACTAGATACTAACATAAGGGAAAATATATGATGAATTATCATGTAAATTGATATAGGTGATGTAATATTTGATCAAAGGGTATATTGGTTACATTAGTTAACTTTAATTTTGAAATTCTCTTGAGTGGTATGGTTTAGTTTCTTCGTGGCGGTGTCTACTTGAATTGTATGAATGTGAAGTTACTTGTTTATTGTGAATGAGAACATAAAGGCTTGCTGTGTGAAGTAACTTGATAATAATGTTATCCTTATTAAATGTGCCTTGTGAAGGTATTATGTGAAGTAGACTAGGGTCTATGCTTGAATAAAGTTATTGTTGTTAATTCTTTTATTAAGCATTTTATGAGATGTATGTTAAGGATTATGTCTAAAGTACCTGTATGATTATGTGAAACATGTAAAGTGTGTGATTTAAATGAAATGATGCTTCAGTGCAAGGTGTACTCACATGTACACATACTCACACTTGAACGAATGAATAAAGCTAAGATAAGTCAAAAATGGTTATTTTGGGGTCAACACTCTTCTTGAGATGATATGAAATTTTTATTTAGCAAACCCACTAAAACCCATGACCTTTCTAAGATAGGTTTGAGGATGAATTCCCTTCGTGGGTTTAGATTTTCTGTTCACTAGTTATCCTTAACCCATAGTGTATAAGGTTTAGAATCCGTGGGAATTTATTCCTAGAACCTAGAGGATATGAACAAGAGGTGGTTACACTTTCTAAGTTGAGATTTTGTATTCTGATGTACCTCTATAGATGATTACTGCTCTTTTGTAATGAATGATTTACTTAGTGGCAATCTCCTTATTCCCTAACTATGCATCTGCATAGGTTTAGCTATATGAAAAGCCATGTAAACTTTAAAAAAATGATCTCATTCTAGGAAAGTGAGGATCCTTCATCCGATAGGGGTTAATATTGAAATTCCATGTCTAGATCTCATGGTCTATGTAGGTTAACCTAACTCCCACAATAGAAATGAAAGTGCTAAGTATTCTAAAAGAGTGTACTACTTAGGGTAGGTGGTGGAATGGGAAAATATTTATCCATTGCACTAGGTAGGCATTTCAAAAGGGGCATTTTGATGAGCGTTATTTAGTTTGTATAAACTTAATTTCCTAAAATAATGTACTAAATAGGGTAGGTGGTTGTATTGGAAGCTAACTATCTATTGCACTAAGTGAACCTTCCGAAAAGGGAATCTTGGTGCTAAGACTTCTAAAAGAGTGTAATACTTACGGTAGGTGGTGGTATGGGACGCCATCTACTCATTGCACTATGTAGGAATTCCTAAAGGGAATACTTGGTGCGTTGTGTGGTGTTCTTCTATTGTATTTGCATTCAGTGGGTGCTTGTTCTCCCGAGGTGAGCAAGATTAAAAGGGATAGTGTTTAAGGAGTTATATGTGCACGTCCTTCATGTCTTACCTTTGTGAGTCTTAGGATAACCTTAGTTAGTGAAAATCCTATGGAAATGAGTTCACTTCCTCTTTCATAGACCTTGGAATTTCACTCTTTTAGAAATTTTATAGTTCTGTGTAGAAGTTAAAAATGAATTAGCTAATTTGAAAGTTTTATTGTAAGTTGGTCCTTTGTGGAAAAAAAATATGGTAATCTGTCTCTAAGTGTTCAATGATGTTTCTTCTGTTGTTTTGATTCTAAATTCATAATATTTTAATTATTTTTCATGAAAGCGTATTTTACTATAATGTTTCTTTTTACATTTTTTTGCATATGCCATACTTATTACATTATTGGTACCAACCCCCATACTTTTCTATACTGTATAAGTATAGGTTTTGAAAGCAAGGTTGAAGTGTAGAAGGCAAAGCTTCAGAAATTTTTTCTCAAGACAAAGTATGTCCTTATATATCTGAGGGCATAGTTCCTATCTTCTTAGTTTCTTTATGCTAAGACTTATTATGTATTTGTTTTAATGTAAAGGGTCGTGTCCCTAAGATATTTATGTCGTATTTTTATGATTGGCTTTTTATAGTGATAATTCCTTAGTATTTTATGAAAAATCTTTCCTTTATTAAATTGTTCGTGAAAATCTTTTATTCCGTACTACATTCAATGTCTTATGTAATGAACGATAGTTAAGAGGTTTGTGCAAGCCCCCAAAGGATCAAGTATGAGCGGTCATGAACCAAGGGTTCTCCCTAACTTCTAGGGGGTGCGTGCAGGTCGCGATAGACTTATTATAAGATCATAAGAAATGGGAAATAGGCTAGGGTCTAAAAGTCTCACAATCCACGTCTAGTAGAGTCTTGGTCATTGTTGTTAGTCGCGACACATCCATGGACAACAGGCTATAGGACGATAGAGTTTCACTTTCTTTATTACTCTTATATTGTGCCATAGAACCTCACTCCATAAGATCTCTCTCTTCTTCCTCTTTGTCTGTTGGTTTTCTATGTGTGAATGCTTGGAAAGGGAAATTTTTCTATGTTGAGTGAGAGAAAAGGTGAGTTTTGATGCTTATGATTGATTTGTGCCTAGAAGAGTAAGTGTGAAAGTTAGTTTTTGGGAATTCTGATGTCAAGCCATGTATGACTATGTGTGACTTATGAGGTTGGAAGTAATGTGATGAGAAACCTTCTAATGATGTAGTTCTAACTATGGTAAGAATTATAAGGACTGAGTAAAGTGCTTTTTCGAGCAAATAAGTTATCTTGTAATTATGTTCAGTGATGGTAAAAATGCTTTAAGGTGTTAATTTGAGGAATGTTGAGAGAATGTGGAGATTTTGTAGGAGTATAAGACAACCTTATTGTGTGGATTAATGTCTAAATAGTTGTTCTTGTGATTTTGTTGAGGTTTTTGTTCATGTTTACTCTATGGGGGAAATATGGTATGATTACCTAGTAAGGAAGTTATGGATTTATGGTGGCAAAAAATTTTCGTTTTATATAGTAAGATTTTTTATCCTTTTTCCAAATGAATCTACCTTAATTGATTCTAAGGAAAAGGAGGAGATTCTCTCTATGAGATTGAGTTAAGTGATGCTTGAGAGCTGAATGAGGTGATTTTTAATAAAGTTTGTCTAGGATTGAATCCTAAGGGGAAAGTGTTATGCTTAACTTGTAAGGTTGATGTTTAGTCTTGATGATCATGAGTTAAGAGTAGTATGAGTTCCTACCTAGTGAGAAGTTTAGTGGTACTTCGAAGGTTGAGACCTTTAATATGGCTTTTCCCTAAGTGGGGGAGAATGAATGAGTAGAAAGGTAGTTGATATCCTCATCTTTCTTCTTATTCAAGCTTGAGACCAAATCCTTAGTAGTTTGGTAATGATTAAGATTCTTGCATTATTCTATAAGTTATCATGTGTTTATATGAATTTAGATGACTTAAGGTATAATGTTAATAATCAAGTTAAAGTTATGTTTTGCATGATGAATGTTAAGTAAAACTGCATGTAGTGTACTTAGTTCAAGAGAGTTTTCAAGGGTCACTAATTGGGAATGGTAGTATGAGACACTACTCTCACATTACAGTTAGTGTAACTTGCAAAGTCTCTTGGGAGTATGTTCTTATGTTCTTGTCTCTCATATTATCATGTCATCGTGTTCATGTTGCTTGAAAGGTGCATTATGGGATTTTTAAGAAAGTGACATATTTAAAGAAGTCCATATTTTTATAAAAATTGCATTTTCCATCGATGAAGGTTTCAATGTCTATGAAATTGATTTGTATAAGCATGTTTACTGTTGGATAAGGTAGTTCCTCTATAAGTGAAGAAATGAAAGTGAGATTGAATTCTGATGTTTGAAAGTTGTGTGTGCCACAATGATGATCACTTTGAAAACGTTCATTTTTGAAAAAAAATTATTTTTTTTGAATTATAGTAACAATGTTTGTAACACTGTTGTATATGATCATGTTTAATGTTGGAGAAGGTATTTCCACCATAAATGAAGTATAAGAGAAGATTTTTAAAATGCGAAAGTTTTGCTAAAGTTCTTGTGTTGAAAAATGTTTGGAAGTGTGAAACTATATTCCATGTTAGGTAGTGCCTTTACTAGCATGTTTTACCAATGTTTTTAATGTATTAAGTGATGCTAAGTGAGTGTTGATAGTCTTAAAGTGTTTAATGTCATTCGAGTACGAATGTTGTTCCAAGTGGGGGAGAATGTAACACCCTAAAACAAACTAAGTTGAGATAGAGATTCACGATTATTTCTTGATTTAAATTTTTGATAAAATTAAATACATTATTTTCCTTAGGAAGTTTGTGAATTTCGGACGTCAAACGTCCGATAAAGTCCATGACATTCGCAAAGTGTGCCTTATATAGTGCTTGTGTATCTTGATGTGTTTGAGTTTGTTTTTCTTGAAATTGGTGTGAGATGTTCCTACTACCTAGCCTTCTATGTTTAGGGGTTTAACTTCAGGGTACAACCCCACCTAGGACCCACAAGGGGACATAGAGAAGGGCCCAAGAGAAGGTTCAGAAACTGCTTTGGCAGTGTTCACCAACGAGGGCAAACGACAGCCAGTGGTCAAACCAACTGCCCGTCGACTTGCCTCATAGATTTTACCTGCAAGGTAGGCTGTCCAGAAACCAAATGGAGCTAATAATCCACCCATGAAACCTCACCAACATACAGTTGATGGACAGACGGTCCGTTGGTTAGAACCGTCGATTGAAGTTGTCCCAAAAGTTATTTTCCCTATAATGACTTGGGTTGTTTTGTAAATTCACCCTAAATATTTTATGAACCTAGAAAGTAATTTTTCATATTTATTATATATATTAAAGTATTTCAAACCCTAAGACTTAAGTTTAGACCTCATTTTCTAAAACCCCAAAACCCAGCTATCTGAAAACATTCTCTCAAGTCTCCCCGGAAGCTGAAGTGAAGAAGATCTAGGAGGTATGTTGGAGGTAGTGTTATTCATCCAAATCAGTGGGTTAATTCTATTTTTAGGCATGGTAGTCATCCTTTAACTCTCTTCCATTCAAAAATCCTCTTTTTAAAAGATTTCAAAAAGAGTTTTCCAACCCCCCTAACATCTATCATCTTTTACTCTAAGCATAGTTGTTGCATGAAAACGTTTCTAATTATTCAAATATGATGCTTCTAATATTATATGGTGATTTTGATGCTAAAACTTCAATGAAAAAATTTAAAATCTTTCTATTAAAAAATTGCTTACGAAATGGGTTGAATGAGCATGATAGAGTAGTCTTTGAAGTTTTATGTCTCTATGTGTGATACACGAGGCTATAACATACTTAAATTAGTTATTATGGTGTACATACGCATTGTGTAATGTTTTGTGATGTTTGGATGTGAAACGTCAAAGAACATCTATGACGTTCGAAAGGTTTTCCTTGACACGACCTTGTGTGTCCATGCATGTTTCGTCAAGTTTTAGTTGTGTGTTTTGGAAAAAAATATATATGTGGTAGATCCTCAACTCGTATAAGAACATATTTGGGTTGGAAACATACGGGTACGACTCGATGTAGGACCCACAAGAGGCCCTAAAAGAGCACCCCAACATAAGTCTTGAAGATGCTTGACAGCCTGCATGAGTGCCAAACGACGACCCAAACGATGACGAGTCAATGGAACGATGGCTCTTCTACTTTGGTCGTCTATGGGTCCTAAAAGTCTTCAGGTGTAGCGGCTGCAAGAGAATAACATGAAAACCTATCGACGAGGTGTGGGTTAGACCACACACTGTCAATGTTGGTCGTCGATGACACTGTCCGTACGCATAGCTTCAGTATTAAGTGAAGGGTTGAAGTGTAAATTCACCACACATTCCAATAATTCTTTGGAGTATTGTTTTTAGTGTTTATGGATATTTTAATAGTATATATGTTATTAAACTCTCTTTTAAACCCTAACACCTAAATCAAAACACATTCCCTCCCAAAGTTTCTTCAATAACCTCTATGAAAGATGAAGGTGAAGATGGAGAGTGAAGAAGGATCGTCAATGGAGTTTCTTCTTAAATATTTATTGGATTCTTCTAATAAGGTATGAGATTTCTTCATCTAAGGCTTGCTATAACCTTAGAGCCAATTTCAAAGATGATTCTCAAGGATTTCAAAGAGATGAAAAAGTCCCATTTCTAGTCTAATTCTTTGGTTCTTGCATGAAACATTTTCAAAAAATAAGATATGATGTTATTGTTTTATAAATTGATGTTTTTAAATGAAATCTCCATGAACCCTTGACCTTTTCAAATATATCAATTTGACTAAAATATGGGGTATGTGATTATGCTTTGTTATTGATGAATTTATGTGTAGATTGTTATGAGCTTTTGATTCATGTATAGATTATAATTGATTGGTTTGTAGGCTGTGTCAATTTGATCAATTGAGTATTGCATATTCTTATATCTATTGAATAGTAATCTTATTGAATTGATAATGACTTAAGGCTTATAATTCTAATGTAATTTTATATGGGCTATTGATTTATGTAATTATTGTATTCAATTGATATTTAATTTGTATTAGATTGATAAATCTATATTTAATTTACTTAGATTCATTAATTATTATGGTTTATGTATAAAATTGAAGTTCATGGCCAAGGGTAACAGCTTATTGGTATTGAATGTGATGGTTTATCTTTGGATTGAAGCGGCGAGATTCAAAGGGTTGTATGCCCCCCTAATTCACTTTATTTTATGTTAATTGGAATTTTCTTATGTTGTGATTTGTGTGGTCCACTTATAGTGGTGGTTCTATGTTAATTGATGTGGCTTTGTCGGCGTTACATTATGCAATATGATGATCATGTCCTTATCGGTACTACTTGCATTGTTCTGATGATTTATGTAGTTTGTTTATGTGAGGTATTCACATATCTATCTATATGTCGAGTAATATGATGCATGAGCATATTTATACATATATGTAGTAATGTGAAAGTGTGTGTTCATTCTTTATATGTTAGGAAATCTTGTAGACTATGACTATGTGCTTATATGTGTAGTGTTAAGGTTGATGCATGGTTTATTATGCTTGTCTATATGAGTTTATAATGGTTATATTTATGATGATATGATAGTAATATAGGATGAGATAAAGATGATAACGGTTATTCATAAGTTACATAAAGAATGTTATGTAATATGCAATAAAAAGTGAAGAATGTTGTGTCTTCTCTTGGTTGACTTGTGTCCCTCACTTGATCCATGTGTGAATGTGAATATAAGATGTCTTGAATTAGGATGCGGAAGCCTCTTAGTCTTGTATGTATGAAGGAAATGTGACCTTGAATGATGTTAAAAGGGGTCCTTTATGTGAAACCTTGAACCTAAACGTAAGGTTATGAACGTTGAAGTCGAAAGACGTAATGGTATCCTTCAAGAAAAGCAATGATAGACTTAAGGTTGATTGGTTAGAACGGAAACAAATCAATCCTTAATAAAGTCATTAGGAGCTTCTTTTCGCCATTCTTAGGTAGCTCTAGTGGACCTTTCATTCGTAGGGTAAATTTTATTGGGTTATGAACTTGATATGGAACCTCTTTATATGAACCTTTAATGTAATTTACTCTATAAGAACAAAGGCTAGCACTTAGTGACTATGGTAAAGGAATTAGTTCTATTTCAATAACGAAACTAGATTACAAAGCATTCCCTTCATATTCATTAACCATGTGCCTACATTGGATGTGTCCAAGTTCTACTATTGAAATGTCGAAAACCTTCATCGGAGTAGGTTAGAACTATGGATTCCATAATTTTCACCATGGTCTATGTCGGTTATTGCCTAACTTCATAATATGGGATACCTAATAGCATTAGAGAAGTTCTAAGAAGTTTAGGTGGTGATATGTGGTGCTATCTAGACATTGCACAATAGGCTTTGAAGGTTTTAGTGAGAGTCCCTAGGTCTTGTCAAAGACCATTACTTGCATGTTCTTTATGTGATGAGTGTCTCCTAAATCAACTAATGAATGTAATGACTTCTGTTAATAATTAAAATATGTTAATTCTATATGTACTTACCTAGAGTAGTTAAGAGGTTTCTAGTTACGGTGTGAATGGGGCATAGCAATGGTCACTTCGTCTCTTACCTAGATAAGTCTTAAGAATTACTCTAGTTAGGGAAGATGATGATTACATAGACATGATCCAAACTTATGTAGTCTCAAGGATTATTTAGGTAATCTTTAAGAGGTCAATCATGGACGATATCTTATTGATTTACTTTAATAAGTCTTTTCATAACCTTTATAGGGGAGAATGTCATATTATATTTATGCTAATGTATTGAGTGAGAATAATTTTATCTTAGTTAGTCTATAGGATATCTTAAGTGTATGTGCAAGGGACTGTATAGTCGGTCGCTTCACAACTCACTCAAGTTAACCTTAGAATCACCTTTGGTTGGAGAGTCTAATGTTCATATGTTTGATGTCTTGTAAATGTATGTTCATCTCATTATGGGTGGTCTTAAGGATCATTTAGGTGTGCCTAGATACGGTATATGGGAGGTCTCTCTTTTTCTTACTTAGGTGAGTCTTAGGATAGCTTTTGGTGAGGGAATTATATGCTAAAAGGTGTGTAGCTTAACTGTAACAGTGAAGAAATTCACTGTACAATGAAGTAAGTTCACCGTACCAATTCCTAAAAATGTTACTATTTACTTAAATCATTTCTTATGTGTTCATATGTTTTTAAATGTCGGTCTTATGATTATAATATGATGTTTTTAACAAAATTCATGAAAACATGTTATTTACTAAATGTCCCTTTTTAATGGTTTTTGCATGGCTTGCATATCTGATGTGCCTTGGAGGATGAATAGGTTTATAAGGTTTTAAGCTGAAATATTGGAGTGTCCTTATCGATTTCTGGACAATATCCACATGTCCCTTTTATTTCTTAGTATTTATTTTTTGTCTTGTATGGGTTTTTTCGCAGGTGTTATATACTCTAAAGTTTAGATGGTTCAAAGAGATGTTGTTAAGGTTTAATGTTTTAAATGAAAATCTTCCGCATGTGTAATGATTATGAAAAGGGTTCTTCGTGTGTGAATAAAGTTTTAAATTCTTACTCATTTTAGTATGTTTAATATGCAATGAATGATGTGAGTGGATGACATGAGACTTTTTGAAGGCTTATTTGCCGTGTGACGATACAGGGATTCTCTAACTTCTAGGATGTAATTGTTGGTCTTTAAATGGGATCATCGATACACTTATTTATCATAAAAACATAGAAAACTAGATGAACCAAAGCCAATTCACTAGGTAATATTAAATCATAGGAAACCTTACTAACCGTTTGCAAGATTTAATAGGGACCCACATAAGGAGGACTCAACTTCCCGTGCTTTCCAAATCTAACAAACCTTTTATACGCAACATTTTAAAACACTTTTTCACCTTCTTCAAACTGTAAATACCTTATCCTATGATCGGCAAAATACATTTGATGACTATAGGACGTTTGTAATTGATTTATTATAATATGAACCTTCTCCAAAGTGTTATAAATAAAATTTGGACCAAGAAGCAAATACTCACCAACTTCAAATAACCCAATAGGAGACCTAAACCTCCTACCATACAAGGCTTCATAAGGAGCCATGGATATGGATTAATTAAAACTATTATTATAAGAAAACTCCACCAAAGTTTTTTCTTATCCAAATTTCTCTTGAAATATATTGCAAGCTCTAAGAATATCCTCAAGGGTTTCAATAGTAAGCTCCGCTTGACCATATGTTTGGAGAGAAAAGTTGTTCAAAGCTTTACCTTATTACCTATCCTTTCATGGAATTACCTCAAAAACTTAGATTTGAATTGTGCACCCCTATACGATATGATGGATAACGAAATTCCATGGCGACGAAAAATCTCATCAGTGAAGATCCTTGCTAATTCTTTCGCCGAATAAGTAGACTTGATGGGAATAAAGTGAGAGAATTTTGTTAACCTATCCACAACCACCCATTAGGAGTCAATTATTTTTGAGTCTGAGGAAAACCTACCACAAAATCCATATTGATGTATTCCCACTTCCATAGGAATTAGTGTATTGATGCAGTAATCCACTTCGGCTTTTGGTGTTTCGGATGTTCACTTTTTTGCAATTTTGAACTTTCGCAAAAACTCCGCTATATCCTTTTCAAACTTTCCTACCAAAATTCTTTCCCTAATGTCTTGGTACAGTTAATTTGTCGACCATTATTATTGAGTAACGCAGAACCCATGAGCTTCCTCAGGATGCTGGTTCTTCAACCATCGGTACATGGCAAGACACAACCGCCTTGATATCTCAAGACCACATCCCCTTATGAAATTACTATTGTAGCTATTACCAAGAACCGATTCATCATCTCCATCAATGGTTGATCAAGGGTTTGTTTTTTTTTGTTTTTTTTTGACTTCACCGTCATCTACCCAAAAATACTTGGAGTTTGACTGAATAAAACTTACCATCGAGAGAATCTTCCAATTCACACCCAAGCTAGCCACCTAAACAATATCCGTACTAGGTATTTCTTGATTCCTCTATATGAGACATACTAACCGATGATCATAAGAATTAGAGTCATCCAAAACCACATTGGCCTTGGAATCAACCTCAAAATCCCTCACTAGATATAATATATTACTAAAATCCTCCCAACCTCAACAAAATATCACCACGTGATGCTTGGGAATAAGTGGGTTCTCCTTAAGCACTGTAACCACGCCCATCAAATTGTTCAATGTGATCCCCCTCCTCCTTTTATTGAATATACAAAGATGTCGTCAATGAGACAATGACAAATGAATTTAGGTAACATTGAAACACCCCCTATTCATTAGTCCATATTTGCCTAGGGGTATCGTGAGACAAAAACATTACTAAGAACTCATATTGATCATATCTAGTCTTGAATCCGTTTTTTGTATATCCTCTCCTCTAACTCTAACTTTGTGATAGCCCCATCTCAATTCGATCATATAAATGCTTGCCCCTGGATTTGATCAAACAGTCGTCAGTCTGAGGATAGAGGATAGGTTTTTCATTATAGTGACTGTTATTAAGTTGGTGTGATAATCAATGTACATTCTAAGGGATCCACCTCTTCTTCATAACAATAACGCAGAGCACCCCATGAAGAAATACTTGGTGCTGAATGTTAAACGTTGTCGTAGTAAATCTTTGAGTTGAGCCTTAAACCTTTCAAATTTTGCAGAGCCACGATTAAGAGGACTTTAAAAAATGGCATTTTGTATTCATTTAACCGTCGCATACCAAAAAAATTTCCGTGGGGGAGGATATACCGGGAATATCATTAGAAAACTCAGAAATTCCCTCACACGAGGAGACGCCGCAATGGTGGATTTTCAGAGTCCTAAGTCTTGTACTCTTACGACATGGGGAATAAAAATCCTTTAAGAGATAATTTGCATCTTTCAAAATGGGAGATAGGACCTCTTCGGAATAGAATTTCCCACCATTCCACCTGTAAAAGGACTCCTTTAGAAATTTCAACTACTTCACAACATGTTTCTCAAAATCATAGTGTCATGCCAGATGTCTAGAAATCCATACCCAAAATAAATTAAAATAACCACATCAAGTTTCTGACTAAATTTCAACATAAGAAACTCATTAGAAAACATACAAAAAAAAATCCTGATACATAGCACCCTTTTTGCAACAATTGACTCCCCCATCGGACTGAACACTATCAAAGGTTCATCGCATGATATCCGACAAAATGTAAAACTTGTGTTGTACTAGAGGGGTAAAAATGATCAGGTAGTACCGGGATCAGAAATGCATATATACCAAGAGAACGACTTTCAATAACCATTCACCATTCGAGAGAAGTCTCTTTCTCTCACCCCTAAGCGGAGGGCCTAAAAGTTGTATTCTTCTTGGAGCCTCATTTGAACCACAATGCTTTCCAACTACCATTGCTTCATTTTCACATTTGAAATCCATAACCTTGTGGGCCACGCTTTTTTCACAACTAAAGCAATTACCCGGTTCACCTAAGCATTCTTCCCCTACAATGACCTGATCCATATTTAGCACAAGTAGATTTTTTTTGTTTGTTGGAACTAGTATCCCTTCTCTTGTTATAACTTTAAGGTTAGACACCTTATCATCCCTAACTTAGGGAACTTGGAATGATATTTGATTAGAAACCCTAATCTTAAACCTAGTTTGTCTTAAACTCAAGCCTCCCTTTGAAGAACCCCATCAAAAATCTAGCCCGCTTGTCATAAATCGACTCTTACTCTTATCCCTGTATCTCCCGTGTGGATCATGAACCATGAGACAAAAATGTTCATATTAACATGTAGCAGTCCGATAACACTCCTCTGGGAAATCCTCCGCCACCCTTGTAAAAAAGTGCTCAATTCCATCCATCCCTACGATTGGAAAAGCAAGGAAGATCATAATAAGAACATTAGTGAATTTTCAAGGATATTCAGAAAACTCATACCTTCCTTTGATGACGTTGATTAACTCCACCATTTTTTAGCTTCTGATACGCTCAAACTTACTTCTCAATTAAGAAGTAAATGCGGACCGTGTCAAGAATAACCCCAACTAGTGAGGTTGGGATCGTTCCCTACGAGGAAATAGTAGACTTACTTCAACTTATACTACTAATATTTCATTCAATTACTCCTTGAAAGCAACACATGAAAAAAGGGGTGTTTTTCTATCCTAATAAATGAAAATAAACTTGAAAAATAAAAGAAAGAAATTAACAGCTTTGATGTTAGAGTTGAATATACAAGTAACTAGGGTTTACGTGTTCCCCACGGTTCATAACTTGATAAGTCCTAACTAATAAACAATTTTGTATCTGCATGCAAAGTAATAAGTTATGTATTTTCTAATTTCCTTGGTCTGGGCATCTAGAAATGTGACTTTCCGCCTTGGTCGGCTACATGTGTTTCTATCCTGAACCCCCCACCCTTTCTTTACCGTCATATAAGCATCGTATTTGATATTTTACAAAGTTATTACCCCGCGTACCATCATACTAGCCTATTAATAGTGTTACACTAAATCTATGATCTCCCCTTGGTCGACAAGTGCTTATGGCGAGTTCTACTAACTGGACATCCTTCAAAAGACTTCTATGCGACAAATTATTAATACATGCAAGCACTATTCTAGAATTGTTTAGTTTCAGTTAGATATTACCGTCGATTATTTGCCTATGGTTCCCACAACCCTGAGTTTAGTTAAGTTACCACCCATAGTCCATAACACATATTCAATATATGATATAAGAATTCATGTAACTTAATTCAATGAACGAGTAAATTCGAAGTTGCTTGATTAATCGTAAAACGTCACACAATCATTGATAAAGTCTCAACATAATAATAATCTTTCAAGATCGACAAAATAATCAAGTCTTACAATATAAAGTCTAACACTGGTCCAGAGTCTAACCTCAAAACGAGGTTTTTAAAGCTATTTATAGAAAAATAAAACCTAATTAACAGGATTCTAATTGCTGAATCTGTCAAAATGCGGCTAGGTCGATCAACGTCGCGACTGATCGTCGTGGGTCACACGGACAGTCATGGACTCCTCTTCCATACTTGTGCAATTTCTTCTGCTGCTCTCTTCAATTACCCGCGACTATACTTCTCTGAACTTCATGACGAACCTGCATGCGTAACTTCATAGACACGATGACCGTCATGGACTCGTAACCCCACACTTGGTCATATTCCCCATCTTCCTTCAGCACGCTGCCCTACTCTGCTGACCTACGGACATCACAAGCTCCGTAGGGTCTCTTCTACATTTCTTTCTTCGCTCGCAAACCTGCGCATTCATCTTTGGACATTCCTGCAAATCGGTGAAACTTATAATATTAGCTAAAAAGCTTTTGGACACACTAAACTTTAAGAATCATTAATAATACCTTGAAACAACGGTTTATCACCCACCCTCAACTAATTCCGTTGTTTTTCCTCAGCTACGCCTACTGACCTCCTACACAATAGTTGTACAATAGTATCCATGTTAAATCCTTTGCAATCATTTGTCTACAATCCCGATAATCTCATCATGTTTAACATGTTTCTCTCACTATTAGGCTGGAATTAATGTGGAATATACCATGGACACAACTCACTATGGCACTAACACCTATCCTTCTATTGTTTTTTTTCCTCATTGACGTGCTAATTATTTCCCGTAATGCAACTAGTTCCTCACTTAAAACACAATCCTCAATTTTCACACACTGATTTCAGTTTGAGTTGAAGGATTACTTTTCAACACTTACTCTCTGAACACATTCACACTGCTCATACCTATTGCCATAAGCTTGCCCTTATTTCAATGTTTTAAACTTCGCTGTATAACCCTGGGGATCACGATATGACTTTCTTGCTTGTAACATAGGCTCAGGGTCAGTTACAATAGATTTAGAACTTAGTGACTTATTTTGGTTGCCTTTCTTGACATAGCGGCTAAACATAACCATTTTCTATCATTTTATCTTCCCCCAGTTTCTCATATTCTTTCACCTGCTGGATTTTCTGCTTTCTTTCTTCATTGGTGTACGTTTACTCTCTACTTTTCTTCTTGTATTTCTTGTATATTTTTTCTTTTTCTTTACTTTTCTTTCAACTAATTCTTGAGTCACGTTACTTGTTCTTTCTCTCTCTTTGATCTTTCAAACCCCCTCTTTCCATACATTCCTCACAATAGCCACCCTCCGAACTCCTGGTTTTGACATATCAAGTAGGCACCAATACCCAAAGTAAGATCATTTTGATCAAAAAAGGATACATTGCATTTGGTTTTTCTTTTATTTAGGCTAAAAATGGGCTATATTGAATAATGGCCTAGGAATCCTTTCCAATTGTCCTTACAACTTACTTTTAGCAGTCAGACACTTAAGTTCTAGGTCTTAGTACAAATAGTGGACTATTAAATATTCCTCAGCACTCACTTTACTCTCATCATCTACCAGATTATAAGACACCTATTTTCGAATTTTTATAAACTTAGGGTATCTAGTGTGTGTAACTTTCTCTGTCATCGTAAGCCACACACTAATTAGTTCTATCCTAGTCATGCAATCATTTTCCTTTAAATCAAGATCTCATTTTAACCATCATGCTCCATAATTAAACTATGTGAATCAAGGTTTACATGTCCGGTTCAACAGAAAAAGTATCCGTCTCTTGTGGAAAAAGATCATACATGCAGAAACCCCAAAAAAGGATATAACTTTGGGCTACTCAGACTTCACCCTACACTGCCGTTCAATTAACCCCATCCAACAATAAAACATGCAATTGTCCCCAATGCATAAAAATTGAAATACTGGAGTGGTAGGTGAAGCACACCTATGCGCAAAGCGCCAATGATCATCAAGTTGTTGGGTCCGTTTCCCCGGAACTACTTCCTCTATAATCTGGATACCCTCATGGTATCCCAACAAAAACCACACTATCAGCATTGCCCTCCCGCTATCGCTACACGTTCGGGATCGAGCGCCCAACCGTTAACCTTTTGCCGTCATCTGGTTCGCCTCCCTCCTCAGCAGCGAGCAGCTCTTCCTCGCACCTCCATCTGACAGCAGTGCTCCTTCTTCCATGGTCGCACCTCACCTCCGCTCGACCTCTTAGCCCTCTTGGAATCTCTTGAGGGAGGTGGTGGAATCTCTGGTGGCGATTAGGAGCCGCCAAGCACTGTGTCTTTCAGCAGCTTCAACATAAGATGTGCCTCATACTCAGGAACTCTAGCCTGTAAGATCCTGTCAATATCTACGCGAATGTTGTCGACCCGCAGCCTAAGAGTCGACACATCCACCACCGGAAGGTCTGTCCGTGCTAGTCACCCAAACTCAAAGCGTCCAAGCCTGTGAACCTTAGCATCTTCCCCCTCTGTAGCTGGAATCCATTTTTCGCTCCCTGCCGCTCTTCTACCTCGGTAATAGACCTTTGCACCACGGTTGGATATGAAGTCAGATAGTGTCAGCCATTGCGCCTCTAATTTTTGGACCCAGCAAACGGGACCATCGCATGTAAGAGGGGCCTGTGCTAGAGGATCTCGGGCAGTCTACTACCGGATAGACTCGACCGAGGGGTAGTGTCAAGTGGACGCCTCCTGCGTGCCCTGGCGGTCTTGGGCTACCGTATCAGCAAGGTCTCACAAGTGGGGGCAGCTCTCGATGGGCGTCTCTGCTGAAGCCACTCATTGGCTCAAATCCTCTGGATGGGCCTACATCAACAAGTGACCAAATGGGGTCCTTGAGCTGCATCAACGTGCCAATACGCACCCCTCAACCTTCACAAGCGAGAAAATACATGCACGGGAAAGGTAAGTATTTTGTACTAAAATCCCTCTCTCTCGTGCATGACTCCCATTAGAAGCCCAGCAAAATCCCACCTCTGAACCCGCTGAAATCATCCTCGCAGCTCATCAGTACTCTCGGTCCCATTGGTGACGATAATATCTTCGGCTATGTGGGAAAGCAGTGGAGGAACAATCAACCACAAAAACTTGCCCGTAAAGTCAGTTTGGCCATCATGATTAGTGAACCAGTCGTCACCCTTTCTAATCAACGACAGGTAGGGATCAAACTATTGGTGGTCTCTCTCAATTATGCTCACCGTAGGAATTGGCCATCTTTAACATCTGCCATCGGGAGTCAAACTCGGCTCAGTGAGAGGGGTCCGATAAGCATAACACCTCCCATATAAACCGGCGGATGTCCAGGCAGGGAATATCCACCTGAACACCCTGCACTCAACCTGTATCAATCTATCTTGCGATCGGAGAGTCTCTACGTAGGATTTCATTTCAGCTCTCTCGGACCAGCTCTTTAGTATAACGTCCCAACAACGTGTGTCCATCCACGATCTCCGTGAAAGATTGTGGATCTCATGCATCGTCGGGAGACTCCGCTGTATCTAACCCCCGCTCCAATATGAGTGTTGGTGGTCATAACTCCTTTGTCATTAAGGAACGTTGCATTGGAGTAGACTGGAATGGCCTGTAGACACCAAGCCACCTGTTTGGGATGGTCCGTTGCCATTGTGAGGGCATGATAATGGTTAACCAGTGTATTGATTTCGAAATTGTGAGCCTCTCAGACGCGGAAGACTTGCAGCGATTGCGGTGTCGGGAACCTCAGCAGAGCCGAAGGCTTCCTCCAACCACGAAACTCCTAAATGGCCAGACGCTCCTTCTTCATGGTGGCTACTAAGAATGTTTTCTGGTAATGTTGCGCTCGCGTCATCAATACGGGAGGCAGTGGACTTACTCCGAACGCCACCTTTTGGAGGTTGGATATTGCAGCACGTGCAGCATGGCAGGGGTGGAAGTTTCAGGGGGCACGTACTCGGGGTTCACCTACATCAGAGCCAATGACCATGCAGAAGACGTGGCTACGACTTCACAATCGCCCCGCGGTGCATACATTATCTTGTTTTGGGTTCATAGTAGTATAGTAACCTGTAAGGATAATATTAGTACGAGAAGTGGTAACAAGAACAATAAAACCACAAAAAAATTCAAATAAAATGACATTTCTATAATATATCATGAAACGCGACGGGTTAGGTGACGACTCGTCGTGACTTCTGACGGACTAGATCGTGGGTTCTCTCGTGTCTAAACTTAGACTATGTATAATGTAGAACCCTGAGGATAGTCTCTGACAAGTATGACGGTATGTGCAGGACGGAGCCCTTCACAAATCAACGGTCCGTCGTAGTCTCCGTCAGAGGACACTTGAAAAACATCTGGGTACCTTTGGAGAGGGGTCTCTGACCATCATAATGGGCATGCAGGACTACCGTCGTGGGTATGACTGTCGTCCGTACTTGTCCGTTTGATGACAACTAAAAAAATGATAGAAACCCTTAGAAACTTGGTCTCTTCTGCCAACCAAGAACATTTGTGTATGAACGGAACCGTGCCGTAAATGCAACAGTTGTCACATGTGTCTATTGGAGGCCACTTAGAAAATTGAGAGACTCTGAAGGAATAGGGTCTTTGAAAGACTCAGAAGGTTGTGCAGGATGGAACCATTGTGGGTATGAAGGTTCATGCATATGTCGTTTGAAGGACACTTTGCATAACATTTGGACAGTGGGTGTTAGTGATTTTTGAACATACCCCTCACGGTCCGTCGTGGTGTAACACCGGTCCGTCATCGGGGTCCGTTCTATAGATCATTGACAGAATTGGGGTACCACCTTCATCCCCGATAAACCAAAAACCTGAATTCAAATTTGTAGTGTTTTGCACCTACATTTGTCTACCCAAATACCTCGTAACTAGCACTGCTAAAGCACCTATGTCTGGGTTTGGAAACCGACAATTTCTTAATTTTTAACCTAGAGACAAAAATTTATAGAAACTAAATGAACATATTAAAGACCGAACAAGGCCACATTCAATTGATAAACCAAAATTCCAGATAATGAGTGAAATTCAGAAGACACATCCTAGAATTTGAGTAAAAACAATGAATGGAAAAGTACTTGGAATCAAGAAGACCACCCACCAACAGAACTCTGATTATAGATGATGACTTTTAGTACTTTGAGAATTTTGGGGAATAATGATCGGTGAATCGGGAGAGATTTTGGAAGTTGAAAATGGAGGGAAATAGAGGAGTAGTGAAGGAATGGGGGTGAAATTAGGGGTTTAAGGAGTTGTAAAAAACGGTAAGATTTTGTAAAAAAACTCCAGCCGCTTCGAGTCGTGTACGCCTTATTATGACACGACTATTTCCCCGACACAGTCCATCTCATTATGGAAGACGTCTTTATTCCGTCGTGTGTGCACTAGTTGAAATAACAAAGACGAACCTGGTACGGACGGATTCAGCAAACGGTCCGTCCACTGTAGATCCGTCAGTGAATTGCTGCAGAGTCATTTTCTCGCAATTTTTCTAACTGATGTTCCTCACAAATTTAAAACCCACTAGTAGAAATGCTACCGATTAACTACTAGAAATAAACTATCAGTAGTGGGTTTGCCTCCAACAACGCTGATTTAACGTCACGCCTGCACGACTGAGGACACTTGATTACTCAGCGCTTCATGCAAGACGGTATGTCCTCTATCACTTCATTCACTAGTGCCGTATTCAAAAATAGAGTTTCGTTCTCTATTCACTTAAACCGAACTCCTCATTTGTTTTTAACTCAAATTCTCCATGAGGGAAGAATTTGGTGATCAAGTCAAGGTGCCATTCCGTTTGGACTTTGAGCTTGCCCGGAGACATGCGACCCAGAACTGTCTAAAAAGCACTAATCCCAACCATAAACGCTTGTTTTCTCACTTTTTTGTTCATTTTCCTCTCATCTTTTCTTTGTTGGATATGGGCGGATACCAGTTGAGCTCACCACTCTGGCCTCATGGTCCTACAAATGTTTGAAGGTCGCTTCTCATTTGTTCAACCAAAATTTCATCTTCTCCTTTTCCATATCAACTAATGCTCTACCGGTAGAAAGGAGGTGGCTTCCCAAGAATAATAGGCCCTTCAAAATCTACTTCAAAATCAAGGAATAAACAAACATCCTGGAATATGAATGACTCCCACTTTTACTGCACACCATGGAGTACCCTATAGGACTTTCATGTCCGCTCAGCCATCAGTAGCCCATCGCAGTGGGTTTTGGTCCCCTAAACCCAACTTCTTTAAAGCGAGAGGGCATGAGATTTATGCTTCCCCCAGATCACATGATGCTTTCGAAAATGTTAATGACCCAAGCTGACAAGAAATAAAAAAGTCCCCGGATCTTCTTCTTTATACGAGGATCTTGTATCAATAGCACTACAATGTTGCATTCTATCATCATCCTCGAATGACCGATCTTTTCCTTTGTGACCAATCTTTCATAATTTTGCATACGGGCATTGTTCTTGAGCTTCTAACCAAGGGACATTGATAGAAAGCTACTTCAGCATTGTTTATGAAACGTTCCGAATATTACCATCATCGCTCTATTTCACTAATCTCTGAGGGAAAGCGTGGTGGTGGACTAGCATGGGAGTACGCTTCAATAGGGACTTTCTCTGCATCTTTTCTCATTACTTCCTCCCTGCTTCACCACTACCCCTTTACCGACCTTATTCATCTTCCTCCACTTTCTCCCTCATTAAAAACGACATAGGTGGGTCAATGGTTTTAACTTACCACCCTCCGAGTAGTGATTTGTTATCACAAGTGCGGATCATTTTTTGGATTTTGACAGTGTTGCTAGAAGAGTGGCCGGTTTCGCGTGGTTTTACACTTCGCACATAATCGTCCATTTGTAACTCAATCTGCGTAATTGAATCTTGCAAATGTGTATCAACTCTTTTTCCCAACATTGCTAAATCACACACCTTAAATCTTTAATATGCCTCGTCACTAGTATCTAACCTCTCAGTCATTTTTTGCAACATATCCTCGACTTTCGCCATACATCTCCACCATCCCTAGAATTAACTTCATGATTTTGAGGAGGTACCTAGGCCCATTCCTATCCGTTCTGGTACCCCGTAGTACGCTGTTAAAGTTGTTTTCGCGGTTGTATTTTCTATCTCGGAACCATAATGACCCCCGGTTTAGTTACATAGATCCGACCTTGTTTCCGTTGACCTTGGCGCAATATTTTGATTTGATTCCTTGGGCGCTCGGTCAGAAACCCCCAGTCTTGCTCATTTACTGCATAGGAGTGCTCCACATAATAGCATTCACATCATAGGAGTTGGTGGTTTTTAGCAAGTTTAATTGCATTTATCTTTCCTGCACCCCAGGATATGGTTTTACTACGCACGCCAAGCTAAGTCTCATTTGAGCCCTTTCTTTCTTTCACGAATCTCCTGTGTTCGGTTTGCGAGTGGACTTTACTGCGAATGTATTGGTCCTCCCGGTATTTTACTTCCTAGTAAAACTCGTAAGTTTATTTTCGGAGATTTCTCGTAATTTCACAGCAATCACATCATAAGGACACTACCCCATAAGATCCACCACCTCTTTAGTGTCCAATAATCGCTTTAATTATTACATCATGTCCCTTATAGAAGTATTCCTTCAGGACGCTCATCTATACGGTTATTTGGGACACTTCGAAAGAACACAGGTGACTCTACTCCCAGAAATCTAATAACTGACTCTCCTGTAGTGCTAGAAGTTGTGACCTTTCATTGTGGTGTAGTTCTTGGAGAGACAAATAGTAGCGTGCTAAAAGACACCGTTGTTGGTTTCCAACTGAAATTGAGTTGTAAGGGACTCAGTGAACCATATAGCAACCTCTCCCCGTCTGGGATAGAGAAACAACTTGTTACCCTATTACATCCATTCTACGTCAGGCCCCCTACCAGCTTTTACACACTACCCTTACCTTATCTATATGGCAATGACGGACCATCATCTGCTCCTAGGTGGTCTCTTCTAAATTTCTTCGCTCACAAACCTCCGCATTCTCTTTGGACATTTCCTGCAAATAGGAGAAACTTATATAAAAATTAGCACAAAAAAGCCTTTTTGGGGGGACACACACTTAGCCTTAAGGAAAAGTATTAAATACCCCGTTAAAAACCACGGTATATCCACTTCCGTCCCTCTTCTCCAAAGTACATAATCGATCAAGAAAAGATTCTTGAACACTTCGATCACGGGTTCACCTCATAAATCCTATTGTCCCCCTTCATTAGACCCTACCTGATTTATAAACAACCCTTGTTTTGATCAAGGACGGTCTAACTCGACCTTTCCCACTAATTGTCAACCTATAGATAAAGTACATTGTAAATTTAATCAATGAACTACTAGTGGTCACTGCTCTTTGTGACCCATAGAAAATAAAGTATCATCCTCGGCGAAATCCTTAATGGGAGGCATTGTAAGCAAATTGTTTGTGTGCTCCTGATACAACCTCTTGATTATCTTTGGTCGTCATGGGCTTTGGATTGATTAGAGGGGCTTGTGCTTGGGTATTAAATTCTTCGTCATTTGGAGAACAACAACACTTATGTCCTCATCCCGGCAAAAGGGAGGAGGATTGATGGGCCCTCGTAGTTAGTCATTCTATTTTTTTTCCCGAGGAGGAACATGATCACCACGTGAGTAACGCCGCATTGGCAATCTCTTCTTCGAGTCTTTGGGTCGCATTCCTCCGTATATTCATTGCCTATAAACACAATCAGGGATCAGATGAAAAATAACAAAAATCTAACACTCTAAGCACGATCTTGCGGCTAGGCAAGAATGAGTGATTCCTAATCATCAATAGATTCAACAATAGTGTGCAACGATTCCACACTTATGAAGACAAAACCTATATAATCGGGTTTATGACCCTCGTCTAAAGATAATTAATTTTAATCCTCTAATACTAAGTTTTGTTCACACTCTGGGAATACCCCTTGAAGTAACCGGCCCATTGTCATCCTCTTTTGAGGACTAAGACCATCCTCTTAAGCTTACAATCATACATTCATAAGTCAAATTTACGAAAATTAAAATTTTCATTACTTTTCTACTTAAGGTTTATATAGAACTCTACATACACATCATATATATATGTATCAAAGTATACAAAGACCCTTCATATATAAGAGTACTTAGTCCATCTACTGTTGTTGCATACAGTATATATAAGATAACTTAGTCTCACAATATTGTCTCATCTATAACCTCTATATAATATATACATTGGGCCTAGTAACATGTACATAAATACAATAAGTCACATATGTCCAATACAATGTTTAGTCTCCAAATTAAAAGGAAGAAATAACAGTATTAATACTACAAACAACAATCATAGGCTTGATAGTGGCATTCCCCTAGGAATTGAGGGACCTACCTACATTGATGAATCAAGAAGTATAAGCCTTCTTCAAATTCATCCCTAGAAACCTTCACATCAACAATCGGAACCTAAAATTTGGGGAAAGAAAACTTGTGTTATAACACCTCTTGTACAGTATGACACCAAGCACACATACATTTTAATCATGCTAAGAAAAGGACCTTTTCAATAGTATGTGTTCTTGCAATTCAAAATCTTTAATGCACATTCAAAAAGACCATCCAATAAATAGGACATGTTCATTAAGTCATAGGCATGTACATCAACAAGAACAACACCAATTCTAGCAGTCAACATGAATATCATATAAATTGAATACACAGTCAGTAACTCTATCATAAGTCATGATGCAAAAACCATGAAAAGGGTACATTTAAACATAACAAAAGCAGACAATTACCCATGGAACCCTATCAGTAAACAGTGCAATTCCAAAGCAAATCTCATTAACTATGCCCATAAGTAACCCCACAAGACTCATGCCTATCCAACTTCATATAGTATAATACCATTTAAGAATACATATCATCATACTTTAGACACTAATCAAATATAGTTTCAAGACTAACCAATACATAATGTCATTTTACATGCAAGATTTTCATATTTTCGCATTTAATATTTATAAGCATCGCATTTACATATAAGACAACCTTGTAAACTATCAAGAAATTCATATGTCTAGTAGACCAGTATCCCTTGGATCGACTACTATGGTTTACATAGGCACTAAATGCTCAATATTCCAATATATTGGGCTAGTATATAAAATTTGCTAAGGGTTCAGCCGATTTTATATATATACTAATAAGAATATACATTTTTTGGTTGTCCATATCATCCCAATCCAAGATTTAGTTTATAAAATGTACCTGCAGGAAACCCTAAGTTAAATTCCCATGTTCAACATATCAACTATGCACCACAAACCATTACTAGGCAATCCAAGTTCAACAGCTAGTACCATTCACAATGATCATTTTAAATGATATTGTAATTAATAGTGCCCAAGGACAAAGTGAGGTCCCTGGGAAAAACATAACCATTACCTCAAGTAACCCATAATAAATTTATATATGGAATACAGCCAACTAATGTGCACACATGTGCAATATATGGTGAAGAGCTGCCAAAGGATGACCCAAAAGAACCACCCTAAGAGAATTTGGTTCGGGTAGTTAGGGGGAACAACACTACAATGGACCTTCCAGGGGGCCTAAATCTAACAAACCTAAGGTCCTATCTTAATGGTCCTAATTAGTATAAAAAACCTAGACTAACCGATTGAAGCCATTAATTGCACACAACAACCTCTAGGACCAAAACCGGGTTACACAACCTAGTACATTAGAGACAACCGAGTACTTCACCTATGGATTGGTCAAAAGTTGTTTTATAGGTCCTAACATTAGGTGTACTTTAGTAATTCCCCTAGATTAGCTAATGAATTTAATTTAGAAAATTAATTTAATTATTTTTAAAGTGCTACAACGACAACAAAATAAGAAGGAATTTTTCGATTTAATTAAAACATAAGGATCACATCTATTACCCTAACCTAAGATGGTTCAAAGGAATTCATTATGGTTATAATCAACTTAAGGGTATTTTATTAATTATTATGGTAATTTAATTACATAAATTATACATTCATTAATTTAATAAAAGGGTTAAACCGGCAATTGTTTACAACTAACCTAGTACACTGACAAACATCCCACTACTTAACCTAGGATGGTCCAAATGGTTAATATTTGGTTATTGGGGATTTATGGGCACTTTCAATAGTTTAACCTAGGACCTTACTTTATTAATAGCATTAAATTAATTATTTAAAGGTAAAAAATAAAATTCTTAGGAAAAATTTCAGATTTGTCCTTGTAGTGTGTTTTCCCTAGTTTAGTTAATCTGGAGGGGGGCTTTTTAGTAATCAATTTATTTTTAATTAATTAACTTATTCAAACCCTTTTGCTGTGTCCAGATCAGTTCATAAACCCTCAAAATCGCGTTAAAACTCATAGGCAAAAAGGACCTAAAAACTGTAGCATGAACACAAGAACAACAAAATAGTTGTCAAATTCCTTCAAGGCGATTTCAAGTTTCTTCAAAAAGGGTTCGTTCAGGTTTCTTTGTAGAATAAGATCTACATAAGGTATGTATTTCTAATAACGGCAATTATTTCTCCAACAGAACTTTCTTTCGAATGATTCATATCTTAAACTAGGTTGTTTTCCTTAGGTTCTTGTCCGAACTCCTTCCCTAGTATCCTTGTTACGATTTGGAATGTGAATACGTTAGAATCATTGTTGGTATGTGTTCTGGCTGATATTAATTTGTATGGTTTTTTTATTATATACTGATTGAATTGAACCTATTAATTGGACTCGTAGGATTCTAATGTTATTATGTGAATTACAAATGATACTATGTTAAGAAGACTGTCTTAAAATTTATGTACAAAGATTTACGATCTGTTTGTGGAATATAATGCTATTAATAGAACCCTTATAACGAATGATTTATATCACTCAAATTCTAATCTGATTCTTCCAAATATTTCTTAAAAATGTTATGCTTACAGTAATGTTACAGGTTAGCTAAAAAGATCTAGATTAGATATAATTTGGTGAATGAATGTTTGCCTTATGTCAATAAAATGGCTAACGAAACATTGTTCAACAATTATAATCGGATTGGCTATAATTTAGATTTAAATAAGTAAAAGATTGGATAATGAAATATATATCCAAATGGAGAAATGATCGATGATACTTTTTTGCTTATGACACTAATAGTTGGAAATCTATAGCAATCGCTTAGCCAATACTATCTTTTGCCTAATAAATGTGGCTAACACTACATTGTCAAACAATTGTAGGGCATTGACTATAATATTATGTTAAATAACTAAAAAGATTTTCTAATGTATAATGTATAAAAACTTAGTCAGTTTGACATTATTATTGGCTTATTCCAACAACTATGGTTATTAAAATATATGCCCAATTGTTTATGTCCAATACTAATCGGATTCAAATAAATGGCTTTCGTACTTGTCTAAAAGTGATGCATGTAAATGGATAAAATATTATGTTAAATATAAAAATATTGCTAATACATCGCACAATTAAATTTATATATGAAAATACGTAAATTTGCACATGCTAACAAAATGGTTACTAGTTTAACATTCAATACGTTTAGGCCCAATACTAACCATATGCCAATATTGTGTGTAAGGTATAATCAACAAGGGAATGCCTCTGCAACTCCGCAACATACCCGAAAAGAATGGCATATGAACTCATGAAAGTCATTGAATGAAGTGAATTATCCTTCATAAATGATGATATCAATCTATTAACAACTAAACTAATAAGTAATGTGGAGTTGACTAATTAAAGGGGTCTAAATTAAGTAAGTGACCGAAACGGATTTTAAAGAAGTGATACAAGTACACACTTACACCTAAGATCTGATGTCAAAATAATATTCAAGTATGAAGGTGTTAGAAGGTTGTAAGCAGTCTCATTAGACACCTAAGATGAATGTAAATAAATCACATTTCATCATTTACATAACGATAACAGTCATAGATAGATTAGTAATTCTCAATCTAGAACAAGCCTCAATCATGCACCATGAGTCAACACTAAGAGATAATAAGAATGAACAGTCACGTATAAAGGTGAGAATTCTGTTAAGCCATGATCTAATGATAATCTATACTACATTGATAAAAGGGTAAGATGAATGGTGTAACAAGTCTCAACAAAGCTAACTCCCACATGTAATAATAATGGTGAGAAAAGTCTCAACAAAGCCTAACTAAAGGTCCATAAAAGTAACTCACCTAAGAGATGTTTAACACAAAAGAAAAGTCTCAATCATACTCTATACGAAGTGGTAAGGAACAATTTCACACTTATTACTAATTATGAGATGGAGAATCATCTAATGAGCAACTATGCCCTCCTACTTACAATCCATCTTCCATATGTATGTGTTTGAATTTATGTGTACTGAATACTAAAGCAAGACCGATACTAGCTATTGAGCGTGATGCCTTAATTCGGGAAGAGCGGAGGTTCACGTAACTTCATGATATAGACTGTCCGGCATCCCGGTTGATGGGTCTCCTTTACTCTCATAGTCTTTGAACTATACTGGCCAATATAGGGATCTAGCAGTGTTCGACTCCCTATATACGCTAGCATGTTGGGTCACTTTGGCCGTTAGTCTACCTATTTTCGTGTGGGGAAAACAACTTATTGTCATGATGCTCACTATCTATGTTGGTAAGGTTAAGTTTTCCAAAGAACGATGAGTCCAATACTTTGAAGTATGAAAGATATGACATGAACGATACCGAGGTGTTTTGTGCCCAAGGACAATCAGGAGGTAAAATCATATTCAAGTATTGAACATTAGGTCATCTCTTTGTCCATTGCACTCATGATTCCAGAGGAGAGTCTTTAAACATCATTTTAGGTAAGCAATGGTTCATAAGCTTAAAATGAATGAACTAAATAATTTGAACTACGATAACGAAGAAGCACATTTTGTGCTTGCCAAAGAATACCCTCGGGTTGAAGGTGCCATATCCTTGGCCCTCACTTGAGATGTCTTTCCATAAATAATTCAAAGTCTTTTGTATATGAACCGTATAATATATAAAACAATTGAAACCATTATTAATGAATCAAATTAATATGGAATTTCTTATGAGGTATTGAAATATATAGTGTACAAGAATGACCACTATAAGGTAGAAAATCATTCCTTATTCCTTGATAAATTCATCTATTCATTGTGGGTATGGGACTACAATGAATCATTTCACTTTGTATTAAAACATAGAACAAAAAGAATTATTGAAACTACTCAACAATAAGAAGAAAAAACTGAAAAATAATCTAAGTGTCAAAGAGGAGATGCTCGGCGAAACGATCAAAATCCTCAACTCCATCGCTCGTTTTGTTCTAAAATTATGTTGATAATATAATATCTTTTAATCATATAGAAAATATTTGTTGTGCTTTTTATGTATTAAAAATCCATATTCTACCACAATTCAACAACTAAGGATTTTGGACTGTCTATGACTAGGCCTTCCAGATAGCATGTTGATTAGGAAGGACATTCTTTGATCCTCCTAGTCCTATGTGTATATTTTAAATACACCTATACTTATTACAAGTGGTTACTAACCCCTACTATTTCATATTTTATACATGTCGTTTAAGGACAGATTGACGACTCTTGCAAACGGTTTGGACATCAGCGTTTGTCAGAGACCATTTGTGGTCCTAATTTTTTTTGAGGATGCTACACTTTTATTGTATCCTTAGTTTTTTAGAAAATCTAGTGGATGTTTTCCTAGAAGTCTTTTGAACTTTTCATGTCGCTCTTTTGTAATAAGGCCATTTTGTCAAACGTATTTATGATATATTCTCATCTAAGTAAAATTAATTCTTATAATAGATGGTTGTTTATATTTATGTTGACTGAATATATGATGAATTAATGAAATAACTATATTAAGTCTATGCATACTTTAAGTTTACAATTTTAAAATTTTCTTCTAAAAATAACCATATGAATGTGATGAATGCAAGATAAGGCTTGTTTGCGACCTCTGATAGGCCACGACGTGGTTCTGCGATCCGATTTCCAGAATCTAGGTCTTGAAAACCTGGTATCAGAGCATTGTAAAACATTCTCTAGGATACAGCCCTCAACACCACCATGTTACGTAGTTTCTAACTTATGTTGTGAAGCCCGCCACAATATGACTTAGAGACTATGCAATGATAGAAATTCCACTCTTCTACTTTTATCGCGATATCTAGAGCTTTGACACTTTATCCTCATTATGTATCTAACTTCCTTATTTTATGCATCTTAGAAGAATAATTACACTAATTAGGAAGGCCAAGTGGTCTAAGGACAGGCCTCAAGATCTGGGCCTTCCCAAGACGGGGGCCATAATCGAATGCCCAACGGGAGAAAGACGTGTGCTGATTGTGTTTGTTCGCATGGAGGTGAATGCATGGTCAATGTCTAAAACCCTACCATGAAAATTGAATAAGGAGGAGAGGATAAGTTTGATACATACAACTCCAGAATATGCTTAGACATGGATTTTATTCAAAAGTTTGTTCTATAAAGAATATAGAAACAGTATTAAGGCTTTCGTTTCCTATTAGTTGGGCTACAATAAGAAGGGTGGTGGTTTCAAATCCATAGCTAATTTATATTATCATCCTAGGGGCCAAGTTGTAGCCGAACCCCAACAGAGAAACTTATTTTATGCGTTAAAGAAGAGAAGGAACAGCACAAGGTCCACAGATGTGGCTATAGGGTCCATACTTGCTTGTCTTCTCTTTCCTTTTTATACATTATTAGATCGAGGATCTTCCCTTCCTTTATTAACTAACTCCTTTTGGGGGCTACTCGATTCTACTTACTCCTTAAAATCTTACATGAAACTTTCTAGTTTGTATCCATAGGAGACAGTGTAAGTCTAAATAGTATGTAGAGAAGTAGATTGTCGGTTGCCAAGTCCCTTGAAATTAAGTTGGCACATTAGGTGCAAATTGAGCCAACAAGAGGGTTATCTGAAGAGGTTAGGTAATACCTCTTTTCAAGTCTGGTTGTTGCTGAGAAATTATATGTTTAAGTGCTTTTCGTCGATTTGGTGTGTAGGTCACTAATGGTAATGTCTTATAATAGCAACTATGTTATTAAAAGGAAGTTATGTTTTCATTTCATGTGGTTGTTTTGTGTAGCTAAACATTTTTCAGTGTTGCATGATTGTGATGAGCATTAGGTTAAGTTTGATTAACAGGAATCCTCATTCAAACACAAAGCTCAAATAATATTAATGATAATGCATCATCAAATGTGAAATTAGATCTTATAAAAGAGAAACATTCCTACAAAAAGTAAGTCACCTCTCATTTTATTAAAAATGATGTATAATTGTCATCGTGGACGAATTTTCCTAAGGGGGGGGGATACTGTAACATTCCGGAAAATTTAATGTCTAATGAAAGCAAGTATGCCCTTAGAGATGCTACTTAGGGGTAACGTAGGCCCCAATCCAATATGTGAGATATATTTGGCATAGTATAGAAAAATTGGCTAATGTATATTACCAATTTTCTATATACGAATAAGATATATATCTTTTTGGGTTGACAAACCCTAATCGAAGATTTTAATCCTTTATTAATGTACCTGAACTGAAGATGACCCTAAGCTAAAATTCACATTCACCCATATCAACCATACCAAGCACACCAGTACTAGATCTAGGCATCCAAAGTGTCAAGCCTGTACCGTAGAACATGATCATTTAAAATGATCAGTAAATTCAATAGTGCCCAAGGACATAGGTAGGGGGGTTCCTTGGGACAACAAGTAAACATTACCAAGGACATAAATAATAGTTTGATAGGGACGTACTACCAACCCCTGTGAAACCACCACATCCAGACATGTAAAGAAGCTGTTTCAAAGAAGTTGCCACACCCTAAGTGAATTTTTTTTGAGGGTAGTTTAGGGGGAAAACGTGGCACAAGGGCCCACTTCCAGTGGGGCCCTAATCTTCCTTACACCTCTATGTCCTAAATAACTGTCCTAAATACTAAAACCCTAGGACTAACCAAGTTGGGGACCAAATTAGTGTACCCGAAACCTAAGACAAACTGGGTTGACCATTAGCCTAGTACTAGTTACAGAGACACCATACCTAACCTAGGATAGTCCAAAGGTTATTTATGGTCCTAACAACTTAGGTTAGTTTATATTTGTTCCCCTAGGTTACCTAATTAATTAGTTTGAAAATTAATTAATTAATTTTAAGGGATAAAACTGAAAATAAAAGGAATTCTTTAATTTCGGTTAGAGAAGAAAAGATAACCTCTAGTACCTAACCACGATTGTTCAAAATGATTAGTCTGTTATGAGCAACATATTTTACTTAGTAATTACCCTAGATCACTAAATTATTAAATTAATTATTTATTTAATTATTTAAGGGGTCAAACAACCGAATTCTTATTTAACCTAGTACAACTCTAGAAACAATCCTATTACTTGACCTAGGGAAAATTTTTTTTGGGGGGGGGGGGGGGTTTTTTTGTTTTTCCCCCCAAAGAGTTGATTTTTGTTCCGATTGATAGAGGGGCATTTAATAGTTACCACCATAGGTACGTTATTAATTAAATTAGACAGTTAATTAATTAATTAAAGTGACACAACGCAAATTCCTTAGGATAAATTTCCATTTGACCTAGTCGTATTTTTCCTTGTTCTAGTCATTCTATGAGGGGATTTTTAGTAATTACTTATTTCTTTATTACTTAACTAGTAACCCTATTTTTTAATAAGTAAACATCATTTCTAACCTAAAATTACATTCAACTATGACAAAAGGACGCAAAAATTGTAGCCAACGCACTTCAAGAAAATACCTGAAAATTTATAATTTCTCTTGTGCGATTCAAGGTTTTCTTCAAGGTAAGTCCATGATTTTTTTACGTAAGGTATGGGTTTCTCTAGTGGACTTCTTTCTCCAAGAGAAATTTTTTTTTTGAATGATTGAAAGATCTAAAAACTAGGGTTGTTTCCTATCGTTCTTTTCGAAGCTCTCCTTTCCCTATTTCCGTGTTAGATTTTCAATGTTGAACATAGTTTATAAAACATTGGGTTAGTTGTGCTAAAGTTACTTGATGATCTTATGTGTACGGTGTTTGAATTAAATTATTATTGAACGAACCTATTAACTGACTAGTTTCTATAATATTAATGTTAAATAATTAAATATTTGCCTAATAGTTCATTCATATTAAAATTGAAATGACGTACAATATTTTCACACTCCAACACAAATGGTTATGTAGTTTAATATTAAAAGGTTGAGCCAATAATAAATAATATTCCAATATTGTGTAGTTAAGAGTATCAAATGATCATATAAAACCCTAAAATAAAGTCTCAATGACCCTAATCAAGGGTTTGCACTCATTGGGACAACTCCCAACATGCTCTAAAATAATTATAGTATGAACTCCTGAAACCTCCTTGATGAAAGTTTCATCGTCCATAAAAAACCCCCCAATGTATAAATCTATTACACTAATGTAAGTAATAACGTTAGTTATAAAAATTACAGGGCTCTAAAGTAATTAAGTGAGCAGGAAATGTGATATACAGAAGGAGACAATTCGCTTACACCAAAAGCTACTATATTAAAAAAATACTCACGTATGAAGGTGTTTAGAAATGTTGGTGAATAAGTCTCATTAACAACAAGGATTATATGTAAGGAAAATTCACATTTCGTAATGTAAAGGATGACCATTCATCACAGAATAAGTAAATCAAACATAAGCAAAACTTCATAATGCTTGACTAAACCCATAAAAGATAATAAGAAATTAACATTCTTCATGTTAATGAGTTTGAGTAATTATATTAATCTTATTCATGCATGAACATGGTGTAAAACATGATACCAGGCTAAATTGAATTGTGAGACAAGGTCTCACTCAACCTAATTAAAGTCACTAAAAGTCACTTCACCTAAGATACGGTTTGAATATCAAGATACACATCTCATCATACTATATATTTTGGTGTAAGGAAACATTCACATTAATACTAATGTGAGATGAAAATCATCTAATGAACAATTATGCCACACTTGCTACAATCAATCTTCCAGATATTGATTGAATATATGGAGCTTTTATACTGAGCAGCTCGATAGCTAGCATGAGACTAACAATGAATCATTCAATGTAAAGTCCAAACATCGGACCTAAAAGAATTATTTATTTACAGCACCAAAGAGTAGAAAAAGACTGAAAAATAATACGATTATACAAAGAGGAGCTCTCGACCTATGTGGATCCGCAAATCGCAAATTCTTTCCTTTCCTCCTATTTTTTCTAAAATACTATTGTGATGATAAATTTCTATAATCATATTATACATTATTTATGCTTTGATTCATTGAATACATCATGATCAACCATAATTCACAACTAACGATTTGTGGAAAGTCTATGACTAAGCTTTCCAGAAATAACGTTTGGTTAGGATTAATCGGGCTTTTGATCATGCTGTCCTTATGTTGTATTTGTCGTTCTTATCATCTCCTATTCGTTAACTTAGTAGAAAGTGGTGTACTAACCCCTTCTATTTACTATTTTATTGATGTCAATGTGTTTTTAAGGAAGAGATTGTGTATGACTTTTTTCAACAGTCTTGATAATCAGCTTTCTTCTCCAGACCATTTGGTAGGTGCTCTTGATTTCTAGGTCTAGGATGGTAATGTTTTTAGTCTGGACATAAGTTTTATTTAGAAAAAGCTAGTGATGTCGTTCCAGTTTTTCTTGTTACTTCATTTTGACGCTTTTGATAATAATTTTGTGTAATGTGCAAACATATTAAGGATTATCGTTATCTATTTCAAATGATTCTTCATAATAATGGTTGTATCATTTATGTTGATCTTAGTATTTTATGAACTCACTTAAATAACTATATGACTTCGATGTATATATTTCAATACGTTTAAATTTTTTAAATTTCCTAAAAAATAAAAATGTAACCCTATGAATGTAATGAATCAAGAGAGGCTTTCTGCGACCTCTGAAATGTCAACGACCCGGTTGTGATCATGATTCCAGAATCCCTTTCATGAAAAACATTCCAAGGATCGCTCAGGCAAAGCTAGTGGCAAGGACAAATGTAGAGTCCCATACCCTTACCTAGTCTATGTCAACCAGTTAATTCATCTCTAATTTGTTTGTACTTCATATCGTCATTGTATTTATTGTGCACTTTGTTAACTAAAAGACCCAAGACTACTGTGGAATCTTGTGGTTTACAAAACCTTTCACCGTATGAAGGTGGTATACGGCAAAAGTAAAACCAAACCAAACATAGCTCTCTAGGTGGATCCACTAGCTAGTCCTCTTATAGGGGAATAATTCAAGAACTAAAAGATAGGGTATATCCCTCTAATACAATTTTGAAGTTTGGGGTCCTTCTCTCGTGGGAATCCATTGGTGACGTTGTTCTTTCTCTTTGGGGAGTCAACACCATATGTGGAACTATATAGTAAATATTCCTCAATGAAGGATGTCATCAACTTCCAATTGTCAAGTTCAATCATGCTAAGCTAAGTCCCCTTGAATTGTCATTATAGCTTATTGTCAGTCATAGGTCTACTCATTGTATAATTGTCTACATCATAGATCAAATAAGAATTACTGGTATAATTCTTTCATACAATTCATATAATGAGGTTATCACATTTACATATAACTTCATAATATGCACATTGGTAAATTTAGCACCATCCTATAACATTTATCTTAGACAAAATCTCACAAATTGTAGTCACGACATTTTTATCTAACATCATACAACCTATTATCCTTATAGATTTAATATAACACCATGAAAACAACAATTAACATAATTTAAATATTATAGGACTTTAAGAATTATCAAGTCTCCTTTAATAATCCAGACCAAGGTCTTACTATTAACCCTTAGTCACCAATTAGGGTTAGTTTCATCCATAAAACAAAACTAATATATACACACTCATTGAATTTTTGCATCTAAAACTAATATCAGTATTTCCTGGACAAAGAAGATACTTAGGTTATACACAACACACTTCATAACATAGAACTTCTCAAGAATTAGCTAGTATTCATGATGATACAATAACATCCCTAGTCGTATTAATCAATAACCATATCAATTAAACAACAATAACATCAACTATTGTAATGTAATTAAAACCAATCAATTAAACTAACATTACCCAGATCATTATCAGATCTTACCTAGGGTTAACGGGTAAAGTCATCTTCTCAAGCTAGAACAAAACATAAGCTATATCATAATCCCATATAATACATGGTATCTACTCATAATATCAAAAAAAACATAAACAATCAATTTCCAGAACATCAAATTTGTATTGGATTAAAACCTACTTGAAAAACCCTACTTTTGATCAATTTGATGGAACCCTTTGAGAAAAAGGTCTTAAAGGTGAAGAGGTCACAGTCCGTTACTAAGTGATGGAGATTAATGGAGGAAATATACCATTTTATCACTTGAACCATCTCAAATAGTCTTCAATGTGGTTCTGTACACCCCATTGCCAAAGTAGACCAAAAAGTATTTTTTTGAAATAATCTGGAGTTGCTACCAATTTTTGCATCGATGCACAACAATCGATGGGATAAGTAACTCCCAAAAAGTCATCCTACTTGAAAAATGGGTTATGTCCTTACTACTTGACGACTTACCGTTTCGTAGGTCAAACGAATTCCGTAGTCCATGACAGTCGATCAAGACTCCATTAAATCACTCTCAGACAAGATTATGGATGACCAACATGTTCGTAGGTGACACTACGGCCCCCCCCCCTCATAGGTCTAACCGAGGTGCAAATTTTCAGCCATTAAAAAGAAAGACAGTTGGGTCAACTTACAATGATCATACATCTTATCAGTAAAATTATATAGTCCTTAATCCCTACTCACATATAGATAATAATTTGAATATCTTTCCATAGCCACCGACCTTCTTTTTCAAAATCAGACCTCTTATAAAAATTTATTGTCTCATTGGTAGTTAAAGTCCTGCCTTCATATAGCGTCCGCTTCATACACGGACCCAAACGGGGCGTTAGGTGCGCACGGATCGGACCGTCAGTTTCTGGCCTTCGTGAGCCCGACAATAACCTTCCCATGGGTCTTTTTGACCTTGATCACTCTGTTTGTAAAACCCTAAGTTACATCTTTTTTACCCTAAATCATCAATTTTAGTCAGTGGAAACCTAGAAACATAAAATAACAACATATCCAGATCAAATATTTAAATCAAAGCTTGAAATTCGAAGCAAGAGAGGAGAAGTAAGCTCACGATCCCTAGTTTAAAATTGCCACAAGCTCCGTAGTTCCAGCCCCGAACTTAATATTTTTTCCGTGGAGTTTTCATTACCAGGTATTGGGATTTTCACTAGTGTGTTCGTTTAATCCTGGCTTCTTAGTTTTTTAGTTTAGTCAGGTTCTTGATTCTCTTATCTTGCTTAAACCTAGTTCTAGAACTTTGACATAACTTTATGATTTATTAACTATATTCTACAAATCAGATTATGATTTCTACTCAGAGAGGTCGCATGAATTTAAACTTAGAATTGTTATGTCTTTAGTAATAACCACTATAACAATCATCAAGGTTTTAGTTCGTTCTAATAGAAATGATCACCAATGGTAACGCCAAAGTTTGTGAGTTTTTTTAGGATGAATCCGCAAGTTTTAGGGTCGCATGTTTGTAAGGACCCACGAAGTTTCATGATGAAGTCAAGAAAATATTTATGTGATGTTAGTAAGTGGTAGTGATAGGTGATATTGGCATCCTCCAAACTCAAGATGTGACTCACATATAGTTTCGCTCAGTTGAAAGGCAACAGAGTATGACGTTGCTATTGGTAACTCAGTATACAAATCAAATTCATGTCCATTTTCCAGAAATATCTCAGACTTTCTGAGTCTCGTTACTGCCATCAGTGGGTGACTAAGTTATAGGTTGAACGAGTATAAAAAAAATTAACCTATCATAGTCTCTCATAATGTCACCCATCATCAATTATAGAGTTTAGAATGGTATACTTTGACGTAATTTAGGCGATGGATGGTTCCACGCATGTTCTGCCTAAGTCGATTGGTAGAACTATATTGGTTCTTTTTTCAGTTTTCCAAACAACCAATCTTTGAATTGAAGGGTAGTACCTAGGCGTCTATGGGTCAATTTAATTTCTTACCTTAAGGCTATAAAGATATATTTAAGGGTTATATCTATCATCTAGTTCGGTCTACAGGATTTTCTAAACTGGAACCCAGCTCTTGATTAGTTCAAGTATTCTGTGAATTTCCAATGTTTTTTCCAATAGATCTTCCCGTTCATCCTTTGCAAAGGAAATCACTTTTGATGGATCTCCTTTAAGATATCCAGCCTATTTTGATTCCCTCCTTACACAATAGCTCCAGGCGGAGCTCAAGTAATTGAAGAGAAGTTGAGTGACCTTCTATAATAAGGGTTGCATCACAGACCTATTATTTCACCATGGGGTCACAGTCTTGTTTCGTCAAGAAGATTATGGTTTTCTCCTGAATGTGACTTGACTATAGACAGTTGAACACAAGGTCAGAAACAAAGAACTAAGTTCACATCCCAAGAATTGATACTGTTTTGACCAACTTCAAGGTTCCTCGTCATTTCTCAAAGATAGACCTTCAGATCGGGTTTATCATCACTCAGAGTCAAAGATAGTGACTTTTTTTCCGAATAGCCTTCAAAAATTCGGTATGGTCATTATGAATTTCTAGTTAATCTCATTTAGAATAACCAATTCTTCTGCATCTTTCATGGATTTCATGAACGAGGTTTCAAAACAGTATACCTAGACTTGTTCGTTAATCATCTTAATTGATGTTCCTCATTTACCTAGAAGTGAGGAAGAAACATGCAGTCATTTTGGTAGTTGTTTGTACGCAGACTCTCAAATATCGCCTGTTATTCGCTAGTTTATTAATGTTAGTTTTTGTTGTCATCCATACCTTCTTTGGTCACATTGTATCTGAAAAGAGATCCGCGTAGATTCACTAAGATAAAGCATGAAACAATATCCCATACCGTTACCTCTGTCTATATATATCAAAGTTTCTTAGTCTAGCAAGTTATTCTATAAAGGTTCGTGGAGGGATTTTCAACCATGGACTCACCTTGAATAGGTTGACTCATAAGACTGTCATGTTCCAATGTCAGAATGATCATGAGAACAGCGTTGCATAATTGAAAACTATATTGACTACAGCCCTGTATTTTACTCCTAAAAGAGGGTTTCAGATGGTTATGTGGATCTACTCGTGCATCAGAGTAGGTTTGTATCTGTAAGCCAAGAGATATGTTATCTTTATGCCTCTTGAAAGATTAAAAAAAGTGCAACGAGAAAACTCCAACTCAAGGAGCTCGAGGTTGCAAGCATTTGTGTTTGCACTCAAGGATATGGAGACACTACTTGTATTTTGTTCAGTTATATGTGTTCACCAATCATAAGAGATTAGTATGTGTTCACCCCAGGTTGAATCTTCGCCAAAGGTATATCTGAGTTCCTTAAGGATTATGATATGAGTGTGCATTAGCTTTTTGAAAGGGGAATGTAGTGCTGAAGCTCTTTGTATATTATTTGGTTAGTGTATCCCATGTTAGGAAAAGAAAGAGCTAGTGAAGGATGTTAACAGTTGCTCCTCTTTGGAGTTTGCCTAATAAGCATAGCGACAGCGGTGAAACAATTAGGATAATTGGGGAGAATCGTCTTTGGTAGTGGAATTAGGAAAATCAAGATAGTGATCCAATCTTTCTTAACTAAGGTGCAGTCAAAATCAGAGAGTGGATCTTTCCTCCTAACGGGGATATGGTTTACTTCGCTATGTCGCTACAAGGTCTGTGTGTGTTCCTGTGGTGTGGGTGTATGGAGGGTGGGGTGTGAGTGCACGCTATTCCTTGAAGAAGATCATAACTCCAGGTATTTTATTCATAAGTCCACTAAGATGTACCCGCATATGCGGGATGTCTATTGGGGTGGAATGACATGAGAGGAATATAGCAGACTTTGTGAGTAAAAGTTCCGCCATTGCAGCAAGTCAAGCTAGAACATTAGAACCAAAGATATGACTCAGAGAAAGAGTCGATATTCCAACTTGTAAGTGGGATATTATCAATATGGATTTCATCACAGGTACCTTTTCTCGCAATAGCATGACTCAATTTGGCTAGTTGATAGGATGACTAGTCTTCTCGATTTTTGAGGTCAATATACATATTTCAGTAGTGCCCGATGCCAAATCTTTTACCTTAGTGAAATTGTGAGGGGTGCAATGGGTTCCTTTGTCTACATCTCAAATAGAGGTCTCATTTTTACCTCTTATTTATGGAATTCAATTTCAAATGGATTGGTACTCAAGGTATCCTTAGTAAAACATTTCATCCTACAAACATGATAGAGCAGGAAGATCGTCCATTCAGACAGAGAGGATATGTAAAGAGCTGTGTGATCGATTTCAAAGTAGGTGGGATGATCACCTTCCTCTTGATTGGTGTTTGTTTCATATAGCACCATTTATCAGTATTCAGATGGCCCCTTATGAGGCTTCATATGGTCCGTAGATGTAGATCTCCTGTTGGTTGGTTTTAAGTCGGCTGAAACACCTTTAATATGGCCAATTCAGTCCATATGCTATTTAGAAGTGCAACTCATTAAGATACACTTAACAGCCGACTGTAAGTCAAAAATCTTATTCTGATTTAAGGAGAAGAACTATAGTTCCAAGATGATGATTGGTTTTTTTCTGAAAGTTTCACGCTACGAAGGGTGAATGAGATTTGGTAAAGAAAGAAAAGCTCATCCTATATATATTGTAAAGCCTTACAAAATCTGAAAGGATTGGAAGGTGCATGTGAGTTTAATAGTTTTGCCAGCAAATAGCAGCAGTGCCATCCATTATTCCCCCACATCTCACCTCTTGAAGAGAATTTGTGGGTAACCCACACCCCCGCCTCTATAGCATTAGAGAGTGTGGCGGTAAAGATATTCTTCTATGAGGATGTAAACCAATTGGATTCTGACCGTCAGTCGAAGGTTGAGAAACAACGAATTTGATTGCAGGCATGGTTTTTTTGGAGGAGTCAGTCTTTAGAGGGAGCTACTTTGGAAGAAGAAGCAACCATCAATATCAGTGTAATTAAGCCAATAGTTCGTCTCGGTTTTACATCATTCCTGTGGTTGCATGTACTCGAACCTCAATTAATCAAAGTAGAACTCAATATCAGTGTTGAGTAGTTTGGTTGCAATCTCTCTCCCTCTATTTTCAGCTAGTTAGTCTTCACCTCACGGTAGAATGTTTCCCAATGGGAGATAATGTACACCCCTAGCCAAAATAGACCAAACATTAGTTTTTTTAAAACAATGGAGTTCTACCCACGGTGGCATCGATGGACCATAGCCTGAACAGGGTCCGTCCTGCCCAACCGTCAATGGGTGTAAAGAAAACTCCAAAAAATTTCAGCGCAGAAAAATTGGTTTGTCTTGTACGGCGGACGAACTACGTCCGTAGTTCAACGACGGTCCGTATCCATGTCGTCGATCCAGAATTCTTTGAATCACTCTATGACAGAGCTATGAATGACCAATCATGGTTCGTAGGTGGACCTACGTCCGTAGATTGACCGTAGGTGAAAATTCGCACTAGTTAAAGGAAAATTAGTAGGGTCAATTAAAATGACCATACCTCATCAAAAAGATTAAGGTGTTCCATGACCTACCCACAGATGATACAATTGAATTACTTTCCAAGGAACCAATTTTTTCTAATAAATCTCCAGTAAAAAAAAGTTTATGCCTATTCTAGAAAGAGGCCCTATCGAACAGGCCCTCAAAACGGACCTAACGACGGCGTCTATGGAGCACGACGGACCGTCATTCCGTGGCCATCGTGAAGGCCCGATAGAAACCTTTCCCAAGGTCCTTTTGACATTTTTTCCACTATGTTAAACCCTAAGTTACGTCAGTTTTACCCTAAATCATCAGATTTTTGTCAGTTGTTAATCTAGAACATGTCCAAAACCTATCAACCAATAATTAAACAAAACATAAAAATTAGAAGAAAAAGAAGGAGAAAAACGCTCAGAACCCTAGTTTCAAAGAACTCACATCATACAAACATCCACAGCCACCACCAGTTCCAGTCAGTTTCCTTCCCCAATACATCAGTATTTTTCCGTGGGTTTCATCACCAGGTATGTGGGGATTTTACTAGTGGGTTGTTTTCACCCATTGTCCTTAGTTTTAGTTGTTATTTATGCTCTTATCAGATTAGTCTAGGGTTTCTAGACTTTCATATAACTTCATGAATTTATTAATATATGTTCCCATAACATTATCATGTTATTACTACTCAGATTACACATGAATTTCAGAACCTAGCGTTGTCATTCTTTCGTTCTGAATTACACATCTAGTTCATATATTTAAAAAAACCTCCTTCAAATATAATGCCTAATTTTTAAATGCATTATTACAAGATTAATTGTTGATTCTCCAATTTCATGTTCAGTTTTTTGAGCTATCCAGTATTTAACGATATTTAGATAGGTAGTTAATTTATAGAATTCATTGGGATTACATCTACCGGTTTGGACTAGGGTTTGGCGTACCCAATAGTCTGTGAACTACTAGCTAGTAAGTTGTAGTACCCGTCCTGTTGCACATCATTTTGGTATCAATGCCATGCCTGGCCTTTTATACATTTTGGGCAGTACATTGGGTCCTCTCATATTGGCGTATACATTGCACTCCACATTTAGCTCATGTGGTTTTATTAATCGGTTGTTAGTACTCCCCCGTTCAGTCACTTCTCTCTCCTGCATTGACTCATTTATCCAGTATATTCCGTATTTTATTTTAACATGCCTATAAATTGGGGTCATGGCATCCAGTAAGCTTAGAAATCAGCACATCACGTTAAGATTACTTATACTTGTTTTTATTCTTGTTCTTTTAATGTTTTATTTCAGCTTTACTCTAGCCTACAATGTCTGGTAACCTTTATTAGTGATGCTTACTGCGTCTACACACTTGTCTCCTTATGTAGTTAGTTCTCAGCATCCAAATCACACGCATAGATCGATTTCTTTGATCTCAAGTTAGCATATTTAGTGGTGAGTCCCTCATTCTCCTAGGACACCAATCATGATTTCATTTAAGTCTTTAGCTATTTTAGTTTCAATCAATTTTTTCTAGATTAGCTGGGGCTTGTTTCCAATATGTCTACTCTATTTAAAAAGGCTATTTAAGACACAGTTAGATTCAACAATAGTAATTGAGTTTATATTTCTTTTGTATTCAACCAATTATTTTCAAATATCCAGTTTATAGAATATGGTATTCCCATCTTTTTTTTATTTAAGTATATTTAGCTTCTATCAGTTTATTAGCATGAATGTCATGATCATACCAGAGGGTTCAGCTTGATCACTTGTGGTGCCTATGTTCCGTGTTCGCTTCTCAGGTAGCTCAGGGCGTGACAGTTTTCTTTGGAAGAGAGAAAAGAAAGAAGGACATAGAGTTTTTGGGTTTAGGAAATTAATGAGCTTAGTTAGTCTTAGAGGTTAGGGTTTTAGGGTGTTTATATATGTCATTAATTAACTTAATTAGACCTCCCTTACCTTACTAAACCTAATTAATTACTTTAACCCAATTAAACTGTAAAAATTACAGCCTCACAACGAGAACACAACTACGATACTTTCTTCGATTCGAACGGTCACTATTACCCCCTCCGTGCTGCGCACTCTCTTCATTTTATTCAAATACTAATACTGTCCAAATGGACCATTACCCAAACTGGCGAAGTTTTGGTC